>SJYC01119140.1:0-27094 GCA_006408675.1 Madoqua kirkii
TAGATGGTTCTGCATTTTCCTCTCCAGGAGCTCATCAAAGAACCATCTGTAACCTGAATGCTACAGTGACTTAAAATTTGACTTCTTAAAAACTAGCCCTCCTTTCCAGGGAAAGCAAACACACCAACTATGCTTTGAACATTTTCTCACTGATGGGCATATACATTCATGTTAGATAATGAAATAAATATATCCAGAAGTGTTAAAAATAGAAATAATAAATCTTGGGAAAGAATGTATACAAAAAATTGCAAAGTACATACATTAATTATTTCTGCATTGGGGAAAGGATTATTTTTTTCTTTTGTACATTTTGGTCACTATATGATTTCCTAATGAATAGATTTTGCATTAGAGAGAAGTTTAAAAAGGAAGAGAAGAATGCTGTATTTGCCACTTGGCATTTGCCCCTTTCCTTTGGTAAAACTCAGCAGTAAGTGACTTACTTCAAACTGGTTCACTTAAGCACTACGTATTCAGGTGTTAATACTGTACGTCCCATGGGAGCACCTGGAATGGCCCACAGAGATGACCATGCAGGTTGTCCTCTTGGTTTTGTGCCACTAACAAGCACCACAAGCAATGGTGGTGAGTGTGCTTGTTCATTAATGGAAGGTAACAATCACCCATAGAATGCAGTGAGTAAATGTGACTTTAAGAGGGCCACCCAGCCAGGATGGACCTTGATAGAGGACAGCAATATGCAAAGGCAACAAATAGCCTCCAGAATTCTGGACTTGGTGCTGGGCTGGTCTTAAAGTATGGATCCATGCAGTGCATTTCAGAACACTTCCATTTTTGTATTACAGTGTGTCTATGAGCTGTGGGTTCAGAATACAGCCCCAGGGTTCAGTTGTCTTGTTTCTCTGCCACCAAACAGAAATGGGGAAAATGGAGCCATTTAGTACTTATGGAAAGAAAAAAATATGTATAGGCATGCTCTATGTAAATGTAGCCATGACAAGAGCTTGCCTCCGTGTCTCTGGGGTCAGGATGGTGATTTCCAGTCTGAGGGATGTCCCTGGAGCTAGAGCTCCAGCTAGCTCCCTAGAGTGCTCCTGCTGCAGTGCCCTATAAAACTCGGAATGGGGGCCTGGCTTGGAAAACACAATAACAGCATGGATTGCAAGTCCCCGGAAAGTCTACAATCCAGCTCACAAGGTTAATAACTCTAATTCCCCAAGCAGATATGAAATGGTCAGAGGGACCAGGAAAAACTAACTGGGGAAAAGAGGTTCGGTCCATATGCTTCTGTTTAGTAAATCAGAGACCATAGTAAAAGAGCTGGAGAAGGAAACGGCAACCCACTCCAGTGTTCTTGCCTGGAGAAGCCTAGGGACGGGGGAGCCTGGTGGGCTGCCCTCTATGGGGCTGCACAGAGTCGGACATGACTGAAGCGACTTAGCAGCAGTAGCAGCATGTAAATATAAGTAGCAGGATATCAGAGTAGAGAAAGCAATAGATTTCAGCTGTATCCAGACATTAATGAAAGCCAATTTGCAATTAGGTAATTAACATAAGAGCCCGTGGTAACAAGTAGTGTGTTCTTATTCCTGACATTTTTGCTACAAATTGCTGTTAAGTTTCTCCCTGCATTTTCTCTTTGTCTCTTGACTGCACAGTGATGATATAAAGTAATTGCAAAGTATCTGCACAATGCTGCGTGTTGTTTCATGCAAGCTGTTTAGTAACTACGTCAGGTGACCACACAGGAAACCCTTTTAATTACAAGATTCAATGGCGTGCATCACCTGGTGGCAGTCTCTCTAGTTAACCTTGAAGGTTAACCAAAGGTTCATTCCCAAATCTCCTTTTTGTCCCAGGCTCTGCTCTGCCAGCTTCCAGGGCTGCACAAACCCTGGCTGGGTGGTCCTGCAGCTTAAGGCACACAGGGGTGCTCCCTCATTTCTCTGTGCTGGTATCAAGGCCTTGGCTGCATCTTGGACCCACCTGGTTCTGGTTAACAATACCCAGAAATTCCCATGAATATAAGGAAAGAAAAAACCTAATCATTAATGACTCAACCCCTACTGAAGAATAAACTAAAGAGAGCTTCCTTAGCAGCTATCTTAAGCAAATACATACATATCGTCACTATAAGTGACATGCAGCTTGCAGTTATTCCCCTTTAGCATTTTTTCTGTTTTTTTCCCTCAGAGAATGGTGACTCATTTAGCTATGTGTGGCTAAAAATAATATACCTGCTGCATCTAGCTATGTGTGACTAAGAATAAATGTAACAACTACAGTCTTTTGTGTCCCCTCTTGCTTCATCATCTTGGTGATATGTTAACTGCTGCTATTTCCCTATTTTGTGCTGTTTCCTTCCTACCTTAGTATATGTGTCAGTGTTGCTATTTCCTTCAGCAAGGTTGACTTGCTAATTTGCAGGGCATATTCAGAATCTTTGATGGTAAATGTTCCAAAATCCAGTTTTCCAATATATGTGAGTAATTGTATGGATGTGAGAATTGGACCATAAAGAAGACTGAATGTGGAAGAATTGATGCTTTCAAATTGTGCTGCTGGAGAAGACTCTTGAGAGTCCCTTGGACTGCAAGGAGATCAAATCAATCCTAAACGAAATCAACTCTGAATATTCATTGGAAGGACTGATGCTGAAGCTCCAATACTTTGGCCATCTGATGAGAAGAACTGACTCACTGGAAAAGATCCTGATGCTGGGAAAGACTGAAGGCAGGAGGAGAAGGGGACAACAGAGGTTGAGATGGTTGGATGGCATCACCAACTCAATGGACATGGATCTGAGTAAGCTTCTGGAGATGATGGGGCACAGGGAAGCCTGGCATTCTGTCGTCCATGGGTTGCAAAGAGTCGTATACAACTGAGCAACAGCTTGTATTTATAGCTCTAGATATTACTCTTCCTAATATCTATGGAACAGATACTGAAACTTAGAGAAAGTTAATCTGCTTTCCCAGGGCTTCTAATAAAGTACCTGCTTCTGTGAATGACTTCCTTCTCAGGCACTCTGGCCTTTAGCAGTGAGGAGGGCTGGCTTCCAGGTTGGATGCTCACGTGAGGGAGAAACCAGATGCTACTGTGCAGAAATCTATCCCTTCGCTGAGTGCTTTTAAGCTGCAGTTACTGAAGGCCTGGTGCTTACTATTTCACAACCACATACACGTGGGTACTCACTACTACAACTAAAAGAAACTTCGATCTCTTAAGAATGTTCTTCATGAGGTTTGCGGGTATTTAGCAGTGACAGAAAGCTTGAAGTGGAACTGTTAGATCTATATTAGAAAAGTTTTATTTTACCTGAAGATGGCATTCTAAAAGTTTATCAGGTTAAAATATTTTATATTGGAGAGAAAGACCAACGGGGTTTTTCTGGACTCCCCAAAGTTTCAATACTCCTTATTTTCCTGAGGGCTCTTGGGTAATGATATCCTGCCTCAGGGTACTGAGTTAAAAAGACATCCCAGCATGCCTGCCTTGAACCACACCAAGAGCCAGCTCCTCCAAATGGGGCCCTTCTCCAAACTTTCGGTGTTGATCAGTTCTCTCCAGCTCCCTCCAGAACACCAGACCTCAAACTAGAGAATATTTCCTGACTCCTGTTCATGAGCCCAAACTCATTATCAGGTCGCAGAAGCCTGTATTATTAGAAGCATAAAGACAAGGACGATGTATTCGATTTTTCAAGTGCCTGGTGTACATTATGTGTTTACCCATAAAACCACATGGATTTCTTTGTTTTGGCTGGAATTATCTCAGTATGGTAACTTATTATCTCAGGATTATGAAAACATTCCACTGGCTTTTGATGGCATCAGAAGAATTTCTGAAACATGATTGTAGATCGGACTTAAATGTTAAACATTTATGTGATTGACCTTGGATGCAGGCCTGTGACAAAGACCTGCAACTGAAAGCAGTAAAATATTGTTAAATGTCTGCTCACTTGGTCAGGCTTGGTGCTTATCACAACTGGGACAATGCTGGGATTTTGCGCTCTGAATAATTATGGGCTGTTAGTTACCATCAGGAAGTGTTACAGTGGGAAAAAGAATGATCTCAGAACACATTTCTCTTTGTTAAGTGCAGCTTGTGTCATAAACCAAAATTTTCAAACCATAGAATCACAGCTGGTAGAAGAATTGGGAATCACTAGCATGGCCAATCCACAAAGGATCTCTTATCACCACCCTCTCCTCTTCCATTTCAATTGCAGTCGCCCTTTTCTTTCACTTGGGCTTTTTTTTTTTTTTTTTTTGGCCCTGCTGCATGGCTTACAGGACCAGGAACTGAACCTAAGCCTTTGGCAGTGAAGGCACCTAACCACCGGATCACCAGAGAACTCCCTGCTTGGGTTGTTATACAAGACTTCAAACTAGGTTTCCATCCTTTCGTCTCCCTTGATTATGTACATTGCTACTCAATCAGTCCCGATCCAAAAACAAAGAACAGCTGAATACATCTCTATTAACATCCTAAATACAAAATCCCCTTAACCAGGTACTTAAAGCCTCTGAAATATCATTGCAACCTGCATGCTAAGCCTT
The DNA here is from genome assembly GCA_006408675.1 of Madoqua kirkii. Taxonomy (NCBI): domain Eukaryota; kingdom Metazoa; phylum Chordata; class Mammalia; order Artiodactyla; family Bovidae; genus Madoqua; species Madoqua kirkii. Next base: position 4,530 of record SJYC01119140.1, read on the forward strand.
AACTCTCATTACTGCCTAAAAAATGTCTGTGTCGGTCGAGATGTACTGCTTTCAACTATTAATCACAGCAATGAAACATCAAGCTCTGGCTGGCTGACTCCATAGGTTCAAACTGTGACTCTGATGCTTCTTAGGTCTATGACTTGAAGCTCTTTAACCTCTCTGTAACTTCATCTTCTCACTGGCAAACAAAGCTAGCACTCATCATTATTATCATTCAAAGTGTCCTTCAGTTTCTTACCTCTCAAATTTGCCCATTCTCTTTCTCTGGATCAAACACCTGTTCTTTTCCCATCTCTCTCAAGCAATCGTTCTTCAAGTGCTATATCTGAGTAAGCAGGACAAGAATCACCTGGGAACTTGTTAGAAATATAGATTTTTACACCCCACCTACTGAATCAACAATGTTGAATGTGGGGCCCAGCAGTTTGTGTTGTAGCAGGTCCTCCAGGTAATCCTAATACACATTCAACTGTGAGAATAAAAACCCATCTCAAATGCTACCACCTGTTTCCTTATCTCTTCTGGGGTATCTGATCTGTTTCCCCATTTAAATCCCCAGATCCAGAGCCCTTGGTGCCATTTCTTAGCATTCATTTAAACCATATGTGTCTATTTACCTCATGTCATAACTCTGTCCCCCACATAGCCTTGCTAAATTATGAACTTTTTGTGAGAAAGAACTTGGCTTGCTAAGTTTCAAATAGGAAGCAGGGCTTAACAAAATTCTTTCAAATATTGGTTTGACTGCATTGAAATCAGATTATCTCAGCACTCAAAGTATAAGAGATCGAAAAAAGAACTAGGAATACACGGGTAATTTTTTATCTATTAAGAAGCTCCATGCTGGAAAATATAGCCACAACATGGACTGAATGTTTCAGGTTCTTAACTAGAAGCAGTTTCAAGGCAGAGAGGTTAAATTTCCATTCTTAAAATTATCTCTTCATTCCTTGATTCTGTAGTGTGAGCCATTTTTTAAAACATACTTTTCTAAATGCATGACGATCGATAGGAAATGTAATATCAGGATGGAGACAAAATGAAATGTGCAAGGCTAAAGTACTTCCTATTTTACGTCCTACAAAAGGAACACACAATGTTATTTATGTTTCTCCTTTTCCCTAAGTAGCTTTAAACTTGAAAATGAAGCCAAGCTTAGCTTATAGAATTGCAAATCCAGTAAAAACACATAATTTCTTTTCTTTCTGAGAACATGAAGTTTGTCCTATACAATAGAAAAGAAAATGCTACTTATTAAACCATCATTCACGAATTAGTACCAATAGCAATTTTTTAAAAGAAAAAAGAAACTAGTATTTACTCTGGCTTTTCCAAACTATGTGTGTACAGTTGATTATGTATATATGTATATTTATGTTATATATATATATGTATATATATCAGTGAGATCACTATGAACAAAAATGAACAAAATCACTTTGAGATTCATTGCAGGCTTGATATCCAACTGATAGCTGGGCAGCAGTTGAGCACAGGCTTAATATTCAAGCAATTTATAAGTTAATGTGACTTTCAAATGATGGAAAAGGAATCCACTGTTATTGACAGAAACTATTTCTTTTGATCTAGTACTTGGGCTGTACCTATTATATTTACTTTCCTTGAAGCCACCCTTACCTTCTCCACAACTTGAACAAAGTGAAACATAACCTGTGCTCATTTATAATCAAAAGCCAAGATATGACCCTGTTCCAACCATATCTATCAGATTATTAGAGTTTCCCCACCTTTGGCAGAGACTCGTATGGTGCTGCAGTCAGAGATAAGTCACCGGCCTGTGTATGCAATGAAATACAGGTAAAGGTGACTAAAAACTCTCCTATCCGCTCAACTTTTTCACAACCCCTAGTGCCTGGAGAGTCCCAGGGATGGGGGAGCCTGGTGGGCTGCCGTCTATGGGGTTGCACAGAGTTGGACACGACTGAAGCGACTTAGCACTTAGTATCTTCTTTCTTTACTCATTATTTGAGGGGAAAAAAAATAGCTATGTAAATACCAGGATGCTAGCGAGGCAGCTGACTGGCAGATAAAGTCCAAGCGAAACAATTTCCAAAGGTAATTTTATCCTTATTTCCCCTCTGTTTAAAGATTACTTCTAGGAGATCTAGAAAGAGAGTTCTTGACACAATTCTAAGAAACACCTAAAAGGTTTGGGGAAAATTCTACCTGCTGTGGCTGGTTGTGGAACAAGATGTTAGAGATTTCAGCGATGTACTCCACATGAGTCACAGGACGAATAATCAGCACACAAAACCATTCACCTGCTAGTAAAAGCCACACAAAAGGATTCCAGAATCCTCACTTTCATGACAGGGAGAGTCTGTTTTCGAAAGAAAAGTGGGAGAGGGGAACAGGGGTGGTCCTCAGAATAAAAGGAAGAGCTTTCCTTTGGAAAAGAGTACTAGAAAAATGCAGGCTTTTTTGCAGAGAACTAAGAAGAAACACAGATTATAAAAGCCAGCAGGGATGAATCATGAAGACATTATAGTCAGTGAAATAAACCAGATGCAAACATTGTAGAATTTCACAATGAAGGGCCTAAAATTGGCATATTCATAAAGACAGAAAGTAGATACATATTACCAGGACCTGGGAGGAGAGGAGAATGAAAAGCCATTGTTTAATAGGCACAGTTTGTTTGAGATGATGAAGTTCTGAGAAAAGATGGTGGTTATGGCAGTACAGTATTATAAATGTACTTAACGCCACTTAATTGTACTCCTTAAGTTTCTTACAGCAGTGAACTTTATGTACATTTTAGCAAAGTAAAAATATATATATATATATATGATGAAAATAAACAAGCAAAGTATTAAAGCAAGCGGGAAGACCCAATAACAGAAAGTAACTGATACAAAGATGTCATAAACCTAGAGAAAAAAGAATTTTCAGAGCTAGAAAAAGAAGGAATCAGACTGCATTCTCATCTGCAAGAATTATATCATGTTAACAGAGGAAAAAATAGATGATCAAACAAGAGAGTTTGTCACTGGTAAACAACTGGCTAGAGAAAAGGCCAGAGTCTCAATCAAAATCCAGGGATACTGGGTTGGCAAACAAAGGCTAAAATTATAACAAACCCAGTAAAGAAAAGCGAGGGGGGGTGGGGAATAGAACATTAGAAAATCTGGCCCTGTAAGATGTGTCCCACACCTAAGATTCAGTGATTTGGTGATTCAGAGATCTTTAAAAACATTATAAACATTCAGCACTAAGCAGTAAAAAAAAAAAGGTACGCATACTCCAGGATTACAGAAAATCATTCCCTTTTGTTAAATAAATTCACTATGAAAATACCTCTGGTGTGCATATTAAAGCAGTGACTCTTCAAGGGTGGTCGCCAGACCAGCAGCAACAGGCCCTTTGGGGGAGTTGTCAGGAAGGTCAGCTTCTGGGCTCCTTAGCAGACCCACTGCGTCAGAAACGCCAATCCAGGCAGCAATCTGTGTTTTTACAGACCTCCCAGGTGACGCTAATGCAGCACCTGGTCAAGGAACCTAAATAAAGGCCTGCAGGTGATTAATCAGACCGATTGGCCCAATGGCGGCCATGGGCAGGCCTCGTGCTGGAGGCAGCTGCTCTTGGAGGGGGCAAAGCACCAAAGCTCATATTGGAGGATCTTTGCCTCCTTTTCCAGGAGATTTCTAATTTGACTTAAAACTATTTGCCTGTTGCCAGTGTTAGGAAACCAAAGTGAAGTCACTCAGTCATGTCCAACTCTTTGTGACCCGGTGGACTGTAGCCCACCAGAATTCTCCAGGCAAGAATACTGGAGTGGGTTGCCATTTCCTTCTCCAGGGGATCTTCCCAACCCAAGGATCGAACCTGGGTCTCCCACATTGCAGGCAGATGCTTTAACCTCTGAGCTACTAGGAAACCAAAACTGTAGAGAAATCTGCACAATGACTGTACTAGTCAGACATCACCAGAACTCTTCCTGCTTTCAGATTACCTGCAGGGTTCCTGCCTTTCCCTCTGCACATCCCCTTACTGGGAATGTATCTGCAATTTATCATGTTTTTGTGGTTTAGGTGCTCAGTCGTGTCTGACTCTTTGCGACACCCATGGACTGTAGCCTGCCAGGCTCCTCTATCCATGGGATTTCCTAGGCAAGAATACTGGAATGTGTTGTTATTTCCTTCTCCAGGGGATCTTCCTGACCCAGGTATTCAAGTAGGATCTCCTGCCTTGGCAGATGGATTCTTTACTTCTGAGCCACCAGGGAAGCCCAATTTATTATGTAGATTTCTTCAAATATTTCAGAATGTATGGTCATATCTCAACATTGTCAAGAAATCGTTTTAAGTTAGGCCCCATCTGTTATGACTATGCAAGTATTTCTACAACACAGTAGTTCAGTTGGCAGTTTAAGGGGGATCATTGAATGTGTGTTGTTTTTCCATTTAATCTTTGCTCTTTTTTTCCTGTCATGGAATACTTGGACACAAGGACCATATAAAGCTACTAGTATCACCCTCTTCCATATTAGACTAAGATTATGAAACCCCCTTAACCTCAGTATGTCATGTTACTATTTTTTTAATCTATCGGTATATATTTCTCTTATATCATCTTCGAGTTTAACAAATATTAGAGTTTTTCCTTTATGTCAAAAGCATTATCATTTTTCTCAAGCTAGCCTGAGGATCTAGCTTAATTCCACATCCTTAAGGCTGTGTATCTGCCCATCACTCTTGCTGCCCACCAGCCCACATCCCACAGCACTCAGAAAGAACAAGATCAGTACCCTTTCTTGTTTCAAGGCGAGCTTCCAAAACCATCCATGCCTCCATCTGACTTTCCAACCTTCTAATCTGTGCCCTTGTCATTTCCCTAGAGCCTCACACCAATTTTCAACCTGGTATTGGTATTGCTTCTTTGGTCTTCAAGGGAGGAAAAATACTTCTGCTCTTCTAGGATCTCTGACTAGACCTAAGAATTAAACCAACAAAAGATAAACAGGAGAAAAACATCAGTTGTATTAGAATTTTATGTATATATGGGAACCTTCACAAGAGAATAAAGACCTGAAGAAGCAACCAGAACAGAAAGTTTTTCTATCTTTTGGACAAAGAAATCATAAAATATAAGAATTAAAAAATTTTTGGAATAGAGGCAACAAATTATGGGAAGTGAGTAGGAGATAACGGGGGTGCAAAACTAGGAAGCTCAGGTTATTTTAGTAAGTTTGTTTGTACAGACTCATTTCAGCATTGATTCTGTCTCTGGCATTAAGGACCTCTTCCTTGTCTAGGAAGACATCTTTCTCATTTAATGGCCTATTTTTAGGTAGAAAAAGGTAGATCAGAGAGCCCTTCCTGCATCTACTGCATCTCAAGGGCCTTTGACTCAAAATTATCAGTATACCAAAATAGCGTGTTTTGGGGTGGCATGTCCTGAAGTCTTTCAGATACTGACTTCTTGCCATAATTTACACTGGCCCAATGGCAACCCACTCCAGTAGTCTTGCCTGGAAAATCCCATGGACAGAGGAGCCTGGTAGGCTACCATCCATGGGGTCACAAAGAGTCAGATATGACAGTGATTTTTACTTTAGTCTACTTCTGGAGGTCCTTGATAACAGTTGTGCAGGATCTAGGAAACAGCCCATCAAGCTAGTTTTTCTACCAGTCTTCCCAAAGGGCTTTAGAACTATTAAAAAAAAAAAAAGTGGTAAGAGGAAGTTTTCCATGTATTTTAAGTGATGATTCCTCTAACATAAAAACATAGATATTCACTCAATGCTGGTGACAGCTCTTGGCTACAACTCTGAATGTAACCTACCAGCTGCCCATCTGAGAATCTGTGATTATGGAATGTATTCCTAACGGTGAAAGCAGTGCTCTGTGCACCAATTAGACCTTTGATTAAGGAATGGAGGATTGCTGAGGCAATGAAACTTAGAAGGGATGAAACATAATTTCTAAAACTTTGATAGAAAAGGACATCATTTTTTAAAAAGCCATAAAAAAATATGCATGGACTCAGAGTTAGCATTTCAAGGAAATAAGGTAGCCTGAATAGAAAGGATTAGCTGGTGAGCCAAACAGAAATTTTAATGCGCTTTTTTCCTCCTTCCTAGTTTAGTTTAGTTTGACCTCCTTGCATCCAATGGTTGTGGAAGAGCTAGTGGTTTTACATGCAACAGCATTATTTTTATGTCCCCATTACTGAGGACAGGAGCCAATGCTCTAGGCAGCTTTATGTATCACTAAAATGCCACAGTTCACGAGTAGTTCAGTTCAATAATAATAATAAAAAAAATAGGAATAGTGACAATATAATGCTAGGCTAAACTGTAGTAACAAAAATGCACAAACCATGGTGGATTCACACAATCAACACTTATTTCGTGTTCACACAAAGTCCAAATGCAGTCCAGATGCTCTCGTGTGAATTCTCCTTTGATAGTGACTCAGGGATCCAGGATCCATGTATATTTTAGCTACACTATCACCAAGGTTGCTGCTGCGAGGTAGAAGGGGATACAGGAAATACACTGACTTAGTAACTGTCTTAGGCCATAAATGCTGCTTTCCTCTCACATTTTATTGACCAGAGCTAGTCACATGACTCCAACCTAACTGCAGGGTAGGCTGGGAAGTATAGAAGGGCACAAGAATATTTGGCGAGACTTTCCCACAAGTAGTGATAAATCTTTGATCAGTGCCATCTGTATTCCAACTACTGTGCTGGTTAACTTACATGCATTACCTCAGATGCTCAAAACAACATTTTAACATGTGTTATTAATTTCACGAATAAACCAAGGCCCATAAAAATTAAGCAGTTTTCATGTATTATCTCAGATTATAGCAGAAACCTTTGAAGATATGTATTATTAACTCTAGCTTATAATTGGGGCTCATACGCATAATGGCAAAAGTGGGATTTGAATTTTAGAATGGGCTCATCTTCTTGCTTCTCCATGTGGTATGTGCCAAGTAAAATGGTAGTCTCTGCGAATACCAGAAACAAATGGAAATGTGAAGAAGGGAAAGAGAGAAGTCCACTGGCATTCTCTGACAGTGAAACTGCCATCAGCATCACACCAGGACCAGAGACATAAAGACCAGTATTTCCAAAGGCAAAAAGCCCACCACTTGCTCAGAGTCAGATTTTCTGTGAAGTTAACACCATTAAGGTTCAGAATCCTCACTTTCATAGGCACCTTCCAAGGCCCTGGGAAGGACCCCAGCAATGTGCCCAGAGAATATTATATTTCTGTAAAATACAGAAAAGATCTGATAACTGTGATCAGATAAGACCATGGTCTCTTTCTACGCCTATGTCCTGACTATCACTTATCTCCTCGTATTAATGGTAACCTGCCTGTATGCACATTTAAGATCCAGTGAAATAGAAATTGAATAGGGTTTATATTTACTTTGGCTTGAATGAGATCTCTTCCTGTGAGTCACAATCACTCCCTTATAAATAAGTTATTGCCAACCATCCCGATGTAAGGAATGGTTTCAAGGATTATCCCTAATCCTACTATGCTGACTCACCTGACATCACAATACAAATGTACAGAGCTAGACATATTGTGACATGAACATTTTCCTTGGCACCCAGGAACAGAAGTAGACAGGCAAAAAAGGAAACGTAAGGAACCAGAAGCTAATCTTTGGAAAATTCTTCCAGTCATCAACCTTGTAAGACTGAATAGACAATACAATTCCCGTGCATATTTAGTCAAAGTAGAAGTTCTTTCTGTTAGGAATACACACAATAAAGCAGCATATACAATTATAAAATACCATGTTTTTTTCTTTTGATGGCAATCACATGAAATAAAATGTATTTATCACATTTCTATATTTGGAAGAATACTAAAAACTGCATATGTGAGTGAAACTTTTAGAGGTTTCCAAAATTTGACGCAGTCAATAATTTTCATGACCAATAATGGTTGTGGAAATAAAAAAAATGTTTATAAGCTATCAGTAATAATAAAACATTTCAGTCAGCCATATGGGGAAAAGATTTATTTTGTCTACAGAAAATGATGTAAGATTTTCAGTTTGTTGCTATATGAAGAAGTAATCCAAAAATACTGTACATATACAAAAATACTGGAGGAAGACTGTTTAATTTCAAGTGTTTATTTTATGATATTTATTAGTTCTTTCAATTTTTTTTCTGTGTATAAGTTCACCACCATACCTACTTTGTGTTCTTTTTCTTAGAATCCTCCAATTATGTAAGTTTTATGTCCTCCCATATATAGCCTGAATGTCTGTGTCTTGCCCCTCTCCCACCCAATTCATAGGATGAAACCTACTCCCCAGTCAACGAAGAACTGACTCATTGGAAAAGACCCTGATGCTGGGAAAGGTTGAAGGCAGGAGGAGAAGGGGACAAGATGAAGGCAGAGGATGAAATGGTTGGATGGCATCACCAACTTGACATGAGTTTGAGCAAGTTTCAGGACTTGGTGATGGACAGGGAAGACTGGCATGCTGCAGTCCATGGGGTTGCAAAGAGTCAGACACAACTGTGTGACTGAACTGAACTGAATCCCCAGTTTGATGGTATTAGGTATTTGGGTCTTTGAGGTGTGATTAGTTCACAGGGGGAGTGCTCATGAATGGAATTACTGCCCTTATAAAGAGACTTCAGAGAGCTCCCTTGTCCCTTCCATCATGTGAGGACACAGTGACAAGATAGTCACCTATAACCAGGCAGCCAGCCCCCTGCTAGCACTTTGATCTTGAATTTCCCAGCCTCCAGAACTGTGAGAAGTAAATTTCTGTTATTTATAAGCCACCCAGTCTATGGTATTCTGTTATAACAGCCCCAAAGAACTCAGACAGCCCCCACTCCTAAAATCTGGTTCCACCCTCCTACTGGCATAAATAAGCAGGAAAAATGGCCATCTTAACTCACCCAGCAGAGCATCAACTGGTGCAACATTTGAAAAAATAATAAAGGATCTAGATGACAATAACATAATTAGTTGACATGCCAGCCATTTCAAAGTAAGTAAGTTTTTAATGTTTTAAATTATTCAACCCAGGAGATAAGTATTTAATCTGTAAAGACGTGGATTGGAAATTCCATTGCCAAAGATAAAGAACAATCTCTAGATTGTTACTTGTTATATCTCCATGCAGATTATATTTATCAATCATCAGTATTATTCAACTTTAGAGGACGTCTGTGGCTAAATTAGGCCAGGAAATAAAGGTCCTTGGATAAAAGTGGCCTTCATAGAATGAAGAAAGCTGTCCTTCTGATCCACTCCACACAATTTAAACTCTCTAGGGAGAATTAGAGTTTCTACCTGTCACAAACCAAAGTCACCCCCTTGTTAATGGATATAGGATACTTCTAATCACCAAGATACACAAAGAAATTGGATAGTACCCAGAAAAAAGAGGGGGAGAGCTTAATGCTGATGATTTGAAGCTTAATAAATAATGCGAATACTTAAGCTTAATATCTGATTTTATTTTACAGCTTTTTATTACCATCAACATTTTCAAAAGTTTTGCTTGGAAAGCAAAAATAGTACTTCTCATGTTGAATACCATGAAAGGGAAAATAAACTAAGTCATTGTCCTTATCACTTTTTATCAAAATCTCAAAATACATAACAGAAATTAACCTGCTAGCCCTTAAGTTCTAGATAATTCTGAAATAGTACATTAGCTGTTCATTAGCTGGGCAATCTATGACCTAGAAAGATGAATCAATTGTTGATGTTGACATTTAAGTAGTTAATCAGGAGCAGAAACAAAGGTGGGGAGGAGGGAACTGGAAGCTAAAATCCTGAGCACAAATTTCTGGACTAATCCATTCTAGGAAGTTTCTTCCTAAAATATATATTCTATTTCTTCTTAATAAGACACTAAGACCCTGGTTTCAGTAAACAAATAAACTCCCAGAGATGATTTAATGGTCACTCTGAAAGTCATTCAAAGGACTAATTGTATTCCAATTGTTCTGTATTGTGAACCACATGTAATTTTGAAGAATTTAATTCACAGAAAATCTATAGAGCAATAAATCAATGAAGAATGTGTTTATGGCAGAATATCCTTATTGAATGAAAATATTTCTGTTCACACTTTATACTTCCTCCATATTTTATTTCACTCTAATCCTGAGAAACCAAAAATGAAACAAACTAGCCAAGAACTAGATAGATATAATCCCAGAATCTTTTTATTTTTCAATCCAGAAGAGATTTTATAGATCATCCACTTAGCCTTTTACAGACCCAAAAGTTTAAATGTCATGTCTGAAATAGTCATTTAGTTAGAGGCAAAATTAGGACCAGATAACAAATCTGCATTCCTAGTACCAAAGGACCGTGATTTACCCCAGACCTCTCCCAACCCCCTCCAGGAAAGATATAGGGGGGGAAAAATCTTACAGTGTATGATCATATTAAAAAATAGTCTTATTTTTTTTACATGAGCAGGATTCTAAGAGAGCTTAATCTTTTAAATTGTTTTTAATCAAAATAAAACTCATCTTCCAAGAGACAGCTGAGAATGTGCTTCTGCTTTTAACATTGGCGGGGGGTGGAGGGGGTGTTAGCACAGAGGCAAAAGAGAAAACTAAATGAAGGGGGAAACTCTACCGAACTATACACTCAGCGACTCCATTAAAGCCATATGCTGGAAGCAGAGGAAAAGGAAATGAAAAGCTTTGAAATGCAGCTGTCCCACTCCCTGCTATTTCCACTCAAACCTGACTATTTTTCCATCAGGACCCAACACATGCATGGTGACACATGGAAACAGGGTGAGCTCATGAACCCAGGGGAATAGAGTCCAGCATTCCCAGTGCAGCACCCTGGAAGCACACAGCCACTCCCAACCTCCGCCTCTATGGATAGCGAATATGGAGGAAGGCCTAGCAATGGAAAAACTCACTTCACAGCAAAAAAGGAAAGCCAAAAGATAACTCAGACACCTGGCTGCTGTTTACTGCCTATGCCAGCAGACAAAACTGTTAGATCAAAAACCAATCTAACTAGGCAATCTAATTGAGCAAGGAACTCTTTGGGGACACTGGAAGAAAGCAGGACCAAAAACCTAGCAATCAATGATGACTCTACAAACATGGTGGAGTTGTTCTGATAGTTGTTCATGTCCTTTAGGTTTTGCTTAGAAACCCTCTCATCTGAACACAGGGCATAACACAGCAGCTCAAATTATAGAATGGAAGGAAGGCTTCTTGTAGCCCATCTTTTCTTCATGACTTCTGACACAGTGGTATTAACATTTTAAATTCAATCTGTAAATAAGCATTATGATGTAGATGCTTCCCTTATTGGGAAGGCCAGGCTCAGTAGATGACCTTAAGTAAGATGATCAGCTGCTTTGTTTCCAGTAATCTAGTTTTGATACATCTTTCTTCTAGGTATTAAGGTCTGGTTTGAATTAAAGTCTGCGGCATGCTGAGAGCTGTAAGAGTAACTAAAAAGACTTGTTTTCAGCTGGTGGCCAAAATTGGCTTCCTTGTGGTTTGTAGCATACAGTTTATTCATTTAATACTTGCTCATATGAAGGGTATTTACTGACATCCTCTGCATATACATGCTAGGAATACATATAAAACATGACCTAGTTTCAAACCTTGTTTCTGCCAGGTATTTACACTGGGGCATGATATTTAACCCCTCTGAGCCTCATTTCCTCATAGGTTTATTGTTAGAACTGAAGGAGATAATATATGTAAAACTTAATAAGTATTGGTTTTAAGAAGACAGTCTCTGCCTTTGACTAGCTCAGGCTGAAAGTATAACACATACATAAACAACTAAAATGTCATTTGAGTTTTGCTACAACAGACGGTGTACATACCAAGTAATTTGAGAGTACAGAGAGTGGGGAAAGGAGGATGTCATCGATAAAGCATCAAAAAGCAGGTGACCTTGAAGCATGAGAATGGCAGGCCAGGGAGAGACATTCAGAAAAATTAAGATTGAATTCATCAGGTCCTTGAAGGTGAAAAACCCCTTTAGGAAGCAGCAGCAGAATTTATTCCCTAAGGCTTGTGATTTTTCTGTTCTTGGAAGCTGGAAGTTGCTAAAGTGTAGCCTTTTCCAACTTCATATCACACTGTGTGGCTCTGATGTCCTTTTTTCTTACCCACACAGTACAGACTGAGGGACCTGACCCTCCAGAGGCAAGAGTTTGGAAAAAGGATGGGGTGAAACCAGTAGATCAATCTTAGAGGAAGCAGAGAGTTCACGTACATTGTACACTAAGGATATACTGCTGTCCAGTCACTCAGTCATTTCTGACTCTTTGTGACCCCATGGACTGCAGCACACCAGGCTTCCCTGTCCTGCACCATCTCCTGGAGTTTGCTCAAATTAATGTTCATTGAGTCGGTGATGCCACCCAAACATTTCATCCTCTGTTATCCTCTTCTCCTTCTGCCTTCTATCTTGACCCCAGCATCAGGGTCTTTTCCAATGAGTTGGCTCTTCGCATCAGATGGCCAAAGTATTGGAGCTTCAGCTTCAACATCAGTCCTTCCAATGAATATTCAAGGTTGATTTCCTTTAGGATTGACTGGTTTCATCTTCTTGCAGTCCAGGGACTCTCAAAAGTCTTCTCCAGCAACACAGGTTGAAAGCAAGGATATGTAGGACTTCGTAAGCATTCTATTAGTAGAAAACATTTCCAGTCACCAAAATATTGGAGTTGACGTGTCTTCTAACATGTAGGAACAGTAACCTACAGTCACAAACTGGTAAATTTATCATTAGTGAAGCAATGACCTAGTATGGAGATGGCAAATAAAAGGTACCATTGTCCACTCCCCAGCCCTGGGCAGACATTATTAATCAATTTGTTGTTGTTGTTCAGTTGTTCAGTTGTGTCCGACTCTTTGCAACCTCATGGACTGGGCATGCTTTCCCATGGAGCCTAAACACAACCTCAGAATCTTGGCTCTTATTGTTACGTCTGAATTAGTAGCTATGTGTAGAACATGCTAAAAACAAAAGGCAATGAAGAACATGATATTGTGCCTACCGAAAAATCAGCTTGCAGTCTCATTCATTTGATTAAAAGAGAATCATACAAATCCGAAGTTCAACTCTAGATATTTCCGGTAAAATGGTCTAAAACACTGTGTTGGCTATTGTGGATTAGCTTCCTCAGCATTAAGCCCATCTGCCTTCTAGCACCAAGAAGCTGCAAAGCTAAGAAATGACACCTGGTCCCTTTAAATGATTCATAAACACTCATAAAGAGAAAGGCAGGCGGATGCAGTACGCCCTGTGCTCAGCTGCAGTGATGGAACCTCCTGAACTGAGACTTCTCCTTCCCTGGTAGAGGCAGACTGTAGCATCTCACCCCAATGCCCAGGTCTAAAATGAGATTTGGGGAGTCATTACTGGAAGTTCAGCCTAGAAGCTCTTTTTTCATTCCCTCCTCTACAATGATTTCACAAACCTCTGAATAGCCAAATACCTTTCTTCTTAAACAGGCTAGATTCTGTTGCCTACCACTGAACTCTGACTGACAAAGGCATGAAAAACCTATCTTAAGCCATATTTTCTGGAGGAAAAATATTTAGCAAAAATAGTTCTAACAGCATGAATGTCTTAGTTAGAACTCATATTCTTGTAGCTCCAGCTATTAACTCTGTGAAAATGACTTTAATATTTGTATTTCTACCTCCAACTTCTGACCTTGTCTGCATTCTCTTATCTCAGATTACTTCCTGTACTTCCACAGTTGGATTTCCTGCCAGCACCAGGTCGTCATATGTCAGTAATTTCATTTTTCTTCTTCTCTTTCATTATCCTGGCCACCTGAACTCTGAATTCCAGCATAATCTGGCTTTCCTCTTTCTCCCTTACCAAACTCTGAAAATTCTTTGGCATAATCTCTCTTTTCTATTTCTTTTCCACCCCCCACTATCATCAGTCCAGTTCAGGCCTCCTTCAGCTCAGACTTGCACTATTACATTATTCTGTTGCTTTCCCTGCTATTAGTATCTTCCCAACTCCCTTAGCCATTTACCTTAGCCATGGCAACCCAATTCATACTCCTAAAAACCGCTCTCATCTTGATACTTCCCACTCAAGCATTTCCAGACTTCCAATACTTTAAATATAACATTCAAACAACGTCAGCTGGTACTCAAGGCTTCCATAGTGTGCCTGCCAACTCTCTCCCCAAGGTTATTTCCCACTACTTCCATCATTGAATCAGTGCTACAGTCAACTAAGCCAAACTGGCCTCTTACTTCCTCACCCTATTAATACACTAGTTTGAAAAGCCATGTGTTGTACATACATTTTCCTTTCTTGCAGTACCTTCTCTGCATATCATGTAATGCTGAATGGAAATCAAAAGTCTTTCTCCTTTGGAAGGGAAAGGAAGCAGGGAGAAGGGCACAGACTCCAGAAGCTAACTGAATGACAAACTGGAGAACAGTTACTAAAGAGGGAAAATAACATTTCAGATGATCTTTATTAATTTAGTCAGTTGACTAATAAGCATACATTTTATTTAGATTCTGGTCGAGCTATAGCCAGGTGTTAATCTCGTGCCCTCCAGGTTTGAAAATACTGTTCAAACAGCCTGAAGCCATGAGATCATCCACACTGGATGAGAAATAGTACAGCTGACTTACAGAAATGACTTTCTGGTAAATATAATTCTCAATAAGACCAGATAAGAACTTGGTTAACTTTAGAGAAAAATCCAGGCAGATGACTGGCTAGCTGAAAGCTCCATCACCACCATATGTTTTCTCTGTGACAATTTTAGAATCTGCAGCAGGAATGCATTATTCATTATATCCATCTCCCCAGATGGACTCAACTCTACTTGAAGAGCAAGGAGAAACAGTTTTCTTCATCCTCTCTCCTATTTTGCAGTTTGCTTACAGGAGCAGGTAAAAGGATTCCCTCCCAGATACGTAGCTTCTTTTCACACATCATCTCTGCCCCCTTCCCCACTGGCACTGGACTTTTCCACATAACGCTTTGGCATAGTACCCTGATGCATCTGAACTCAGACTTGCTGCTTATGGTCTGAGGCTCACTTTGTTCACATTGTTGCTATCTAGACTCTTACCACACAAGGGTTGGCTGTCTAAGGCCCTAAGGGTTATTTCTGGCCCTCTGCCAACTGTGACTTGTCAAAACCTGAGAAGCTCCCACAATCTTCTTTCAACACCAACCAGTGATTTCCCAGAGGGCTGGGTGTTTTCTCTTCATCTTCTCTCCATCTCCTCCATATTAGTTCAAAGAGCTCTAGACTAGGCAAACGCCTGCTTCTTTATTCTAATAAGATATTCCCTGCCTATGGCCAAAAGTATATCCTGCTATTATTTGCAACCAGGATGTAGAGAAGTAAATCCCATCCTTAGATTCCATAACTAGTCTTTACCTTTGAAATTCTCCTCAATCACCTGAAGTCACAAAACTTAACTGGAAAGGGTGAATGGAAATTTTCCTACACCTAAAGTTCATTGATTTTTTTTCTACAAACTTCTTGACCAAATATGCTTCCAGACCCATTCCTTTTCCAATAACTGGCTCAATAACTCTTTTTAGACTTTCACACCAACTAAGTGTTGCAGGAAAGACAAGCCACATCAAATCAGCAGAGAGCCACATTCAAGGAGTCACAATATCTATTTTTCACTCTCAAGGTTAATTTTCACTGAATAGTTAAGGCCCTCCTGAATGAATCATAATTCTTCCCAGGTTAGTATTCCATTCTTTGTCCCATATTCTTTTCTTTTGTTTCCTCTCATCCAGGTCACATTCTTCTGCTCTCATTTCTCAAGAGCCAAGCATATTCACCATTATTTTCAGGAGTATGCATACTCCTCCTTTTCAAGATGTTCCAGATTGTCATCCACTTCTTGATGTGCAGATGCTCACATATCTTGAAGTATCATGTTTGCCTCACCTTGAGGTAGATTTTTGCATTCTCTTCTCACACGTCTCTACTTTTAATTCTTCTGACTCAGGTTTTCATTCTCTTCTATCTTACTAGATGTATTGCCGGGTTTTCTCAGTTCTCTCCAAAAAACATGTGCTGCTACTGTTGCTGCTAGGTCGCTTCAGTTGTGTCCGAGTCTGTGTGACCCCCATAGACGGCAGCTACCAGGCTCCCCGTCCCTGGGATTCTCCAGGCAAGAACACTGGAGTGGGTTGCCATTTCCTTCTCCAATGCATGAGAGTGAAAAGTGAAAGTGAAGTCGCTCAGTGGTGTCTGACTCTTCACGACCCCATGGACTGCAGCCCACCAGGCTCCTCCACCCATGGGATTTTCCAGGCAAGAGTACTGGAGTGGGGTGCCATTGCCTTCTCCAAAACCGTGTATCCGATAGTTTTTTCATTCCCCAAATTCCTTCACACTCTGCTCAAGCCAGATTGCATTTAGTTTCTGTGTATCTAGTTCTTCCTGCCCACAAAAATATACACACATTCTCTAGTTTACCCTGAGCTGCATTCCTGAAGCTAAGAAGTTCTAAGAAGTTCTAGCATTGGAATCTAAAATGGTATCTTCATTCTTTATGACTCCTCTCCATAACTGGCTTGGTTGAAGAAATGTTTAATCGTACATCTGCCTACCAAATAGGCTGATAACTCCCCTGAAAATTACCCAGTGTATTTCACAGCCACGTGTAGAGCTCAGGAGAAGGTGTCCTGGGCCTCTTTACAAATGCAAAGCACTCTCATAAAATATTGGATTCTGTCATTCATCAGGCCTCATCAGGTATCTCAAGGGGCTCTGTACCTTTCTTCATGGGTATCATCAATTATCTTGGTGATTAATTGTTCAACATCTGAATTCTTAACAATGACACCAAACGTCACCCTCCAATTTGCTACTTGTTACCCAAAGTATGAACCACAGGCAATAGGTTCCACAGGCATCACACTGCATGTGCAGCATGTCCACTAACATTTCCACTTGCAGCAAAGCAAACAAGAACGACGATGCACTTTAGGCACGTGCCCTGAATGCAGATGGGGTGACAGGCCACAGGTGCGCAGAAAGCAAATGAAGGCGCTTCTGCTTGGGCTGCAGAGTCACTGCCAAAGATTATAAACACCCTGGCTCATGCCGGAACCTCTTGGGCAATGGAGACACAGGAGACATCTCAGAGGAAAAGGCTGCTTGACTTCAACTCTTATAAACTGAACAAGATGCAGGGAAATTAGCCCCAGACTGTGGCCTCCAGGGCAAGCTTTCAGTCACCTTGCAGCAGGTGGGCGGGCTTTCCTCTTGTGGTCCCTGAGCAACCTTACGCTTGTTCCTCCATCCATGCCTCCCCATTCTCCATGGATGAATCTAGTTTTTCTTTTCTCCTGTCCCAAACTATAACATGTGAATTAGTTTTTCTTCGGTCCATTTAGCAACTTTTGGCCCTCAGATCACAGGAATTGGAAGTAGAACAAGTAGTATAATGCCCTAAGACACAAGAGAAATTAATTCTGATCCTAACTGTGTCTTGAGCAGGTCACATTTCTGTTTCTTCAGCTGGTAAATAAGGAAGCTGTATGCTTCAGGGTTTAGTTTGGCTTTATTTTTTTTAGGGTAGACCCACTAGGACAGAGGCTTTCAAGCTGGTGGCAGGGTCGGGAGGTGGAGGTCAGAATTTACTAGTGGGTCATAAAATTAATTTTTATAATAGAGTGGGATATATCAGAGTACATTGAAAAGAATAACAGTATTGTTTATGCAAATTTTGTTGTGCCTTCATATACATCTATGAGCTATATGTCAAACATGCTTCTTATTATGGATAGAAGTGGAAAAAATTTTAATCTTTTCCCTAGAGAGACAGAAATTATCATAGTAGTTGCTGAGGGCTGGGGATAATAATGGGGAATAACTGTAAAGGGACTGATGGAAAGGGTCCCTTTAGGGTGATGGAAAGGTTCTAAAATTAGGTGGTGGTGAAGGCTGTACAACTCTGTAAATACATTAACTTAAATTGCATGCTGAATGGGTAAATGTTATAGTATTTAAATATCTCAACAAAGTTATTTAAAAATTAAGAAAACACTGTTCTAGAGGGACATGGATTTGATTCAGAATACCAAAATTATACTATGGATTTTATCTTCCTAAGGAGAGGAAATATAGCTTTTATCAGACTATTAAGTGGATCCAAGACCCAAATACTTTTAGAACCAGTTGATCAAATGGTCAATCTCCGTCTAGTACTAAAATTCTATAATTTTAAAACCTTAAAGTTCATTTTAACTTTAGTTCATGAAAATTACAGCTATGGGAATTATTCCCTGGTGGTCCAGTGGTTAGCACTCAACACTTCCTCTATAGGAGGCATGGGTTCCATCCCTGGTTCAGTTCAGTTCAGTCTCTCAGTCGTGTCCAACTCTTTGCAATCCCATGGACTGCAGCATGCCAGGCCTCCCTGTCCAGCACCAACTCCCAGAGTTTGCCCAAACTCATGTCCATTGAGTCAGTGATGCCATCCAACAACCATCTCATCCTCTGTCATCCCCTTCTCTTCCTGCCTTCAATCTTTCCCAGCCTCAGGGTCTTTTCAAATGAGTCAGTTCTTCACATCAAGTGGCCAAAGCATTGGAGTTTCAGCTTCAACATCAGGCCTTCCAATGAACACTCAGGACTGATCTCCATTAGGATGGACTGGTTGGATCTCCTTGCAGTCCAAGGGACTCTCAAGAGTCTTCTCCAGCACCACAGTTCAAAAGCATCAATTCTTCGGTGTTCAGCTTTCTTTATAGTCCAACTCTCACATCCATACATTACAAATAAACTATTGTACAAATTTTAAATATTATCAATAGCCTATTGAGTTATTAATTATTTTATTATATTTACCTGCATTTGGCCTATATTTGGCCTACAGTGTTTTTAATCATAGCTATGTCTGCAATTCACGTGCTAACTAAATATTGGAATGGTATTTATACACCCAATTTTTTTCTCTTCTTGGTCTATGATGCCAAGGATGGTGAAGCTCACAGCTCTTCCACAATCCATTCACTGGTGTGCAAACAGTGTGGTACTGAAGGAAACCAGGATCAGTTCAGTTCAGTCACTCAGTCGTGTCTGATTCTTTGTGACCCCATGAATTGCAGCACACCAGGCCTCTCTGTCTATCACCAACTCCCGGAGTTCACTCAAACTCACATCCATCGAGTTGGTGATGCCATCCAGCCATCTCATTCTCTGTCTCCCCCTTCTCCTCCTGCCCCTAATCCGTCCTAGCATCAGAGTCTTTTCAAATGAGTCAATTCTTCACATGAGGTGGCCAAAGTACTGGAGTTTCAGCTTTAGCATCATTCCTTCCAAAGAACACCGAGGACTGATCTCCTTTAGAATGGACTAGTTGGATCTCCTTGCATTCCAAGGGACTCAACGTCACCCCAAAATATTCCATTTTGGTATGTTGACTATTTTGAATTAAAGGCACTTAAAAATTGCAGGTATAAAATAAACATTTTGACTCTCCCTTCTTGAAAACAGGAGATACAGGTGCCCTCCCTGTAACAGGAGGAAAGAAGGCATGTTTTAGTAGCCCAGAGAAGGCACCAGAGGAATCTACAAGCAAACCTTGTTCTATTAGTCTGCTTCCACATATTTAACTTCCCACAGTCTGTGCCCCTGGAAACCTAAAACTCCTTTCCTTTCTTCTGTCATTACTCTACAACGTCTTGTTCTTGGTTGAAGATGCTGTATAAGCTGGAATTCTAAACCACCATTCTGAGTTATTTTTGGTTTAGGTTTCTCCCCCATGATGTGGGCTGTACACATCAAAATAGTTTTCTCTTGTCAATCTATCTTTTAGTTAAAGATTTCCAGCTGTAAATCTAAGACAGGTAGAGGTAAAATTTTACCTTTCCTAGAGTATTAAACATAAAGAAGAGATAGAAAAGGACAAAAAAAAAAAAAAAAGAGCGGGGTGGTTTCTGTATCTATGTAAACAGAAAAACAGAGGAGCTAGGTGGGCTACAGTCCTTGGTGTCACAAGAGTCAGACACAACTTAACGACTAAACAGCAAACAAAAAGACAGACTGGGAATTTTTAAACAAAGTGGCGATATCAAGACAGGAAAAAGCATTTCTGGGTAGGAGTGATGCTGGCTGGATTCTTACATACAGGTGATGAACAGTCAACCAACTATACTTATTAGTTTGTGAGTTCCTTGATGGCAAAGAAAACACTTCTAGTTTTTCTAATAATCTTTACAATAGGGTTTTATATGCAAAAAGTATTCAGTGTTTGTAAAATTGCAATGTTTGTTAAAATGCACAATGGTTGATAATAAACTAAAGACTGGATGCAGCCTAAGTGTCCCCAAAGAAGGGATTGATTAAATAGATACATTCAAATTGTTATAATAGTGAAGTATATCTACATGGGGCTTTCCAGGTGGTGTTAGTTGTCAAACCCCCCTGCCCACACAGGAGACACAGGAGACACTGGTTTGATTCCTGAGTCAGACAGGTCCTCTGGAGGAGGGCACGATAACCCTCTCCAGTATTCTTGCCTGGAGAATTCAGTAGACAGAGGGGCCAGCGGGCCACAGTCCAGAAGGTCACAAAGAGTCAGACATGACTGATGTGACTTAGCACACGCACGTCTTGAAGTCCAAGAAAGTTAATCTTATTATGCTGCTTACATTTAGAAGTTCATAGGAAAAATACCAAATGGACATCCTCTGGCATGCAATATTTTATGCCTTATCCTTTTTGGAGTAGGCTAAACAATTCTCCCTAAATCTTAAGACTATAACTTCTAATCTCAAACAGTTAACCCAATTTTTGTGAACAATGAAATCTTTCTGTGTTACA
This sequence comes from Madoqua kirkii, assembly GCA_006408675.1. Lineage (NCBI taxonomy): Eukaryota > Metazoa > Chordata > Mammalia > Artiodactyla > Bovidae > Madoqua > Madoqua kirkii. The sequence continues at coordinate 25,349 of SJYC01119140.1, forward strand.
TTAAAATTCATGAATAAAATGGTGTTCATTTACATTAATTATAGTGGTGATTGCTTACAGTTATGCCAGAGAAGATATTCCAGGCTCAAGTTCTATTTTTAGACAGCGTTCTGAGGATCATTCCACACCTGTCCTATTTAGCAGCTGGAATAGTAAAGCATCATAGTGCTTTTAAAATAGCAGATAAGCCAACCACAAAGACATATTTTAAACAAGGGAGTTTTAATATTGAAGATCATTACTTGAATTCTTTTAATGCTATCTTAATAAAAGATATTTTAAGATCTAAGATATGATCCAAGTCAGATAGATTAAAAGAAAGTGGATTTGCCTGAAATCAAAAGAAAATAAAATTTTCTTCCCCACTTCTCTGCTTCTATACCTTAGTTGTAGTCACTAGAATCAAGTAAGAATGAACTTGGGCTCCATAAAATCCACATTAGAATGGAGAAGGGAAATATTTAATAACTGTGTTATGTCAAAGTATGTTTTGAGCTGAAAAGAATCTTCTGAGATCTCCCTGGCCCCAGTTTAACTTCAGGACCCTTGTTTTACAGAAGAGGAAACTGAGACTCAGAATGTTAATATGAGAGTCCCAGTGTGGATTCTAAAGACTGTCCAAGGAGCCATGGTAAAAATGAGGCTCAACATATGAGTTGTGCTACTATATATAAAATAGGTAAACATCAAGGACCTACTCTATAAAACAGGGAACTATACTCAGTATAATATAGTAATCTATAAGCAAAGGATCTGAAAAAGAATATATGTACATACATACTACATATACAAAACCAAATTACTTTGCTGTACACTTGAATCTAAAACAACAATGTAAATTAACTTGTTGTTGTTGTTCAGTTGCCCAGTTCTGTCTGACTCTCTGCAACCCCATGGACTGCAGGCACAAAATAGTCCATTAACTATACTTCAAATGAAAAAAAAAAAAACAAACCATAATGTGACATGTTTCTCACCCATTCCAGGATAAGTGAGCACGGTAACGCATCCTCATTTGATGGAGACTGGGTTACAAGTAGGTATATAATCCAATATCAGGGAAATTCACTGATAGCTGGATTTTAAGGAAGATATTCTGAAGACACAGAACCTCAACTGGGCTTGGAAGAAAAGGTATTTGGGGCAGAGCAGAAAGCTATTTACGATACTCTGACAGCAGAAAAACAAATCAGGGAAAGGAAAATGTACAATGTTAAGTTTTATGATGGGTGTTTTAGTTTGTGTTTAGAAAGGGCTATTTAGGTTTCAAATTAAAGTTCAAAACTTTTTAAACTCAGTGTTTTCTTAAGCCTTTGAGATCAACATCCAAATCTACCCCTTAAAAATCTGCTAATTGTTATATAAATAAGAAAAAACAGTTTTATATGTTCTTTTGTTTAATGTTCAACTAATTCATGTGAGAGTAGAACCATGAAGACAGCTGAGCATCAAAGAATTGATGCTTTTGAAGTGTGGTGTTGGAGAAGACTCCTGAGTGTCCCTTGGACTGCAAGGAGATCTAACCAGTCCATTCTGAAGGAGATCAACCCTGGGATTTCTTTGGAAGGAATGATGCTAAAGCTGAAACTCCAGTACTTTGGCCACCTCATGCAAAAAGTTGACTCATTAGAAAAGACTCTGATGCTGGGAGGGATTGGGGGCAGGAGGAGAAGGGGGAGACAGAGAATGAGATGGCTGGATGGCATCACCAACTCGATGGATGTGAGTTTGAGTGAACTCCAGGAG
>SJYC01119141.1:0-15686 GCA_006408675.1 Madoqua kirkii
ACCACTGCATATTTCCAATGGAAGTCATATATGTAATCTCTCAGATTAGGTAACAAATATATACATTTTCCTATTTACTGTGTAAAATGTTCTAATATAAATGTAAGAGTACCTTACCTTAATTTATTTCATTGTATTCATATTTAAGTTTAAACCCTCCCTGAATATCAAGGCATTTACTTAATGAATATTTATCACCTTAGTCATTAAAGTGATTAAATCAAAGTTCTAAGATTTTAGTACAGTTACTTATAGATTAGAAATTTAAACCTAGAAAGTGGAACTTGAGATCTATGTATCTGTGATTTTGCTGAAACCATAAATGGACTATACCTTTTTATATAAATTGTGTTAATAAACCCATGATGGTGGTGGTGGTGAAGTCACTCAGTCGTGTCCCACTCTTTGCGACCCCACGGACTGTAGCCTACCAGGCTCTTCCATCCATGGGATTTTCTAGGCAAGAGTACTGGAGTGGGTTGCCATTTTCTTCTCCAGAGGATCTTCCCAACCCAGGGATTGAACCTAGGTCTCCTGCATTGTAGGCAGACGCTTTACCATCTAAGCCACCAGGGAAGCCCATGCCACTCACCAAATCAACTTTAATCCTCAAATTGAGGTAGGTAGCATTCTGTACCCTCATCCTGGTTACAATTAACTTCCTTCATGCTTTGATATGATTTCATTATTCTCTTTACTGAATCCTGATACTCTAAACCTTTCTACATGTTTATCCCAGGTTGGATCTTGCATGCCTTTCATACTTTGTTCTGGCTGTAGAGGTAACCTATCATGTTTTTAATGATACAACTGGCTTTGCAGAGGATCCCGCCCCCAGTGTCCTTATAACATTTAACAGAAATATCTTACCAAGGAACAGGTGGTGAAGAAGAAGGTCTGAAATAGATGGCCAACAGGCACAAGAAAAGATGTTCAACATGGTAATTATTAGAGAAATCCAAGTCAAAACTATAATGATGTTATTACGTCACACTGGTCAGAATGGCCAGCATGCTGGAGAGGGTATAGAGAAAAGGGAGCCCTCCTACACTCTTGGTAGGAATGTAAATTGGTATAGCCACTATGGAAATCAATATGGAGTTTCCTTAAAAACCTAAAAATAGAGTTACCATATGATCCAGCAATGCTATTCCTGGGAATATACCCAGAAAAAATGAAAATTCTAATTCAAAAAGGTACGTGCACCAGAATGTTCATAGCAGTACTATTTACAACAGCTGAGACACGGAAGCAACCTAAGTGTCCATTGAAAGATGAGTGAATAAAGAAGAGGTGGTATATGTCTATATCTACAATGGAATATTACTCAGCAGAGCTATAAGAATGTGGTCCTAAAGGAGAAATAGCTTTATTCAAAGACTCTGGAAAATTCACGACGGAAAATCTAGGGTAATGCTGTGCCCATTTGTGGAACTATGTGGTGAAGATGAAGATGTGCAGAGTTACAGAGATTGAGAGACTTAGAAGGAGCCTCAAGTTTACTAATGAAGATGTGAGGTGCAGTAGGGTTGATGGCAAAGGTAAAGGGAAGCAAGAAAGTTGATCCCAGAGCTCCAGCAACCTCAGAGAGAGAACCTCAAGGCAAAAAGTCCCAATTCAACTAACATTCTGTAAAATCCAAAGATTTATCAGTCAGCTACTCCTTCAAGCAATGTCTAAAACACAGTTTTTGTTATTACTTGAGATTTTTGCTGCTTCAGATATCACTTGAAATGAACCTTGTCTGTTGCCTGTAAAATTCCTCAGTTAAATTGGAGTAAACCCACTTAGCAATAGAATGAACATTTAGCACTTTAATCCCAAATAATGAATTGGCTAAAGAACTTGGTGGCAAGTTATTAAATTTTGCATTCACTAGCGGAACACAGCAGCACTGTGGCAAAAATCTATCTGGCTCAAAATAGAGGCATTTACTGACAAAGAGAATGTAATTTACAAGCAAGACTAGAAATTAGCAGGTTAACCCTACATCTTTTCAACATTTTAAAATCTCTTCTTTAATGATGGTTTCAATACCGTTTTTAAGAAAAGCCCTCAAAATTTGACTTCTTTTCGGCTTCCTCGCAAGGAACCAATGAATAACTCTTGACAATGTTTCTAACTATGAATGAGTGTTACACGCAAACTATGGCATTTACCAATGGAAAGTATACGCTTTTCAAGTACATCTGGGAATTATATAAACAGAAAAAAGCTAGTCAGTGTTGGTTCAGAAGGTATGCTTTTGAATAATGTTTTGTCTACTCTTGGCTTTTCTGCTTACCTAACTTTCTTTTCTCATCTTCATTTCTCAACATCATCAAGAATTTTAGTCTATCCTAGAGTATTCATCATTGCCCAACTTATAATTTCAAGCTAAGCATGACTCAGACCGCCCTTGATTTTTAACATTCCACCACCTTTGGTTACCAAAAGGTTACCATTTTTCGATTCCTTATCAGTCAGCTAACATCAGGAAACTGAGTCTACATTTTGATGATTTTCTAAGGAAAGTGAAGACAGCTGTTAGACAATCAATCTGAAACTCTTCTGTTTTGAATATAAACCAGGTGCATCTTAAATTTCAGTTCTTTCTTTCCTTTTCTGTATTCACTCAGTGGCTGATGACAACGCTTTAGCTTCCAAATTATTTGGCGTTTTCTCCACAGCATTGTCAATATAAATCAGCTGAGAATTTTTAAAAGTGGCAATGAAATGCTGAGGTAAACTCAGTGAACTAAAATCTTTCTCAGGCATAATTCTTACTTAGGTTTGCTTTTAGGCGACTGTTCTTATTTGAAGGTCAAGGAGGAACTGACACTTGGATTCAGGTGAAACCTGTACTAATTTGAAACTGCAGGTGTTAACTACATTCATTATACAACATAAACAAACACTGACACCTTTCAAAGACAAAGAATGAATACTCTGTGGCTAAAACCAACCAAGAGAGACTGCACTGATCCCATGAGCCCCAGGGATTATGCATTCCCTTCAGATGTGTCTGAGCCTGGTCCACAGATGCTGGAGGAAAGGTCAAAGTGAGCAGCAACAGTGATCAGCAGTATGGAGGCAGAGTAGGTGGCTGAGGAGGGGAGGGGGAAGAGGAGATTTAATAGTGGGAACAAGAAGAGGAGTGGGTCCTGAGAATGTAACTCAATAGGTTCAGGATGAGAACACTCGGGACTATGGGAACGGCTAACATACAGACTTATACAGAGTTATGATGACATCTGGCTCGTCCTTGGAATGTTTTTCTGTAGTTTCTGATAATCTGAATAAAGATTCCTATATAATTCCAAATTTCTTCTTCAAAACTTTAGGCATCAGTCAATTCAGAAAATACACGTTTAGAGCTTAAAGAAAGAAAATAAAAACTGTGATATTAGTAATAAATTAGCAGACTCATTATGGGATTTACTCCAAGTATAACTTGTTGTAATTGGAGGTTCTATATTTAAATTCTCATGAAGTATAAAATAATCTTACATGACCCACTCATTTCAGAGAGAAAACATGGATAGTCTTTCTTAAAACAGCAATAAAGATCTACTTTAAATTCCTACTAAAACTGCCCCACAGGTGCTATTATTGCTAAGGTTTATAGTTTTTAAAGCAAGAGCCAGGAAAGGTTACATAAGTTGAGTATACCAAGTACGTGAATAAGGATTTTTAAACATTTGTTCAAATTATGACTTTATCATATTATAATTTTATAATTATAGCATATTATAATTCAGAGAAAAAACTTAGGGACATTTTAGTCTAATTCCTTTCAGAGTAGAGGTGAAGTAATGATGCCCACAAACACCCTGGGTACTTAAGTTCACACTTGGTACTTCAAGATCCAAGGCAAAAAGTGAATCTTGTTCTTCTAATACCTAGTCTACTGTCCTTTCCCTTGTATCACACTTTACCAGAAGAAATAATTTTAAAAAATAAATAAATGTCATAATGCTAAGGTATTGGCAAAAATGCTCCATTGATCACATTATGTTTCATCTTGGTGAAAGTTCAAGCTTATAGTCTGCTTATATGCAGACTATCATCAAAATTAGAAGATAGGAAAGAGGAAGCATATACTGGTATAGTTACCATATCTTGGCAATGTATTTATAAAACAGGGGAAAACTGTAGATTTAGCTACCCAGAAATCAGCTCTTTTTAAAGAAATATGGCTATTCTGAGAGACTTTTTCAAGCAACAACAGAAAAATTAGGATCAGATTTGCTGTTATTGTAAGAGAAATAGCAGAAATTCATCACTTTTTTTTTTTAGGTTAAAAAGATGACCAACAGCCAAAAATTTGCATCAGCATAAGGAAGCACAGATTTTCTCACATTTGTTTCTTTACTCACATCCCAGAGAATGAAGGACTGTTTAGGCGTATTTGTCCCCGGGGTGTATATGACAGCTAATACAGTGACGTTTGCCCTGTGGCTTTCAGACTGGACGAAATGACTGGTAGAATAAATGTGTGTTAGGGTTGACAGCCTTCTAAATTTGATAAAGAAAACTATAATTATAGCCAATCTTACCTGCTCTAAACAAAATACAGTATGCAATGAGGACATCTTTGTCCTATTTATGACCTGTAAAATGGCTTAGAAATTATAGTTTAACTGGATGCTTTGATAATTAAATATATATTTATCTGACTAGCCTATCTGTGACAAAAACAAAAATGTAAGCTAGTAGGTTTTTGTTTGTTTTAGTTTCTCTAGAATTATTCACATCTGTAGTCAAAGGTAGTTTTTTCACATGCTGCCTACTAGACAGAAAAAAAAAAGTAAAAGATACTATATTTTTTTCTGAAAAGGGCTTCTATAATTTTATTTAGATGAAGCAGAACTTTCTTGGTGGTCCAATGGTTAAGAATCCATGCTGCCGTTAGAGAGGTCACAGATTCAATCCCTGGTAGGGGAACTGAGATTCCCACGTGCCACATTATACGGCAAAAGAAAAAAAAGTAAATGCAATATTTAAGAGAACTGTATAAGTCTATAGCAGAAAGAGACTAGAAAACAAAATTGTTTATCCTATCTCAAATATGAACAGAATTAAGATCTTTTACTCAGATTTTTTTTTCACTCTTTAAGTTCTTCCTTAAAATGTTTTATAGTGTAAAGAAATCTGTATGACTTAAGCCCAATTTTCATTTTCCACCTTCAACAGAGGTAGAACTATTTGTGAGGACTATAATAGGTGATAATCTCCACTAGAAAAATAATTACCAGCACAAACAAATGTTTTGCTCTGTCAAGGATGGCTTATAAAGACATTGTTTCTTTTGAAATTGTATGATGGTGAAGGCTCCAAACTGTTATTCTGATTACAGACTGAAGCATAGCTCCTTCTCAGGGACTACCCATGTGGCGCTAGTGGTGAAGAACCTGCCTGTCAATGCAGGAGATATGAGCCATGGGTTTGATCCCTGGGTCAGGAAGATCCCCTGGGGGAGGGCCACCCATTCTAGATTCTTGCTTGAAGAATTCCACGGACAGAGGATCCTGGCAGGCTGCAATCCATAGGGTCACAGAGTTGGACACAACTGAAAGAACTTAGCACAAGGTAATTTTATACCTAATGACAAAGACTGTCTTAATTGTCACCTCCCACTGTCTTTTTATCCAACGAGAGCAAGTGGTGGTGGGATATGGGTAAGAGTGGTGTATTCCTCGCTCACATGCAAGTCTGTTGGTAGTCACACATGACGGCCTCTTAGATCTTGTTTGGAACTAGATTACATGGCCATATCCAGCTGCAAGGGAGGGTCAGAAAAGCAGCCTTGATGGTGGGCAGTCGTGTGGCCTAATGGCACATAACCAGAGGCTTTATTAATAGGGAACAAATGGAAAATGGACTTAGAGGAATACCAAGTAGTCTCTTTCACACCCTACAGCACACATTTTAACTTTGAGTTGTGCCTAGTTTCTGTCATAGGAATTTCTTTAATATCAGTTGGACTTTCAACCAAACTAACATTATTCATAGTTTTCAAACTCATCAAATGTAACTCTGCAAAAAAAATTAAAATTGGAATCAAGGACAATAGAGAAGAAAAAAATCTCTAAATATCATGTTACCTAGAATTTACAATGACTTATGCTAATTTATATTTTAGGAGTGAATAGTTACATAGCTTTCACTCTAAAGAAATTTCATATAAGTTGATTTATTTTATTTATTAGGAGCTCAGCTCTGATCTTGTGTCTTGCTGCAATTTCTCAAAATAATTTAAAGTGTTACTTTAAAGGGACAGGACTCAGTCATAAAATTTAGCTTTGTTTGGGAATTCTAAAACACGGCCAGGTCATTGTCATGCCAGAACACTTCAAGGTGCTTCACAAAAGATGTACAATTACTTACAAACTGTAATGCAATCTGTGGTCTCAAGATAAGGATTGAAAACAGAAGGAAACAAGTGAGTCATTACAACTATTAGCTTCTATTTTTGATAAGATTATAAAAGAGTTGGTTGCTTTCAGTCTTAACTGCTCCTATGTGAATATGCACGAAGAATGTAGGTGTGGTAAATAAAACAGAAGCTATTTTCATACATTTTCATAACATCTTACACATACTTTTAAACTGAGTTCATTGCTTGCAATCTAATCTTTAAAAAATTATGTTACATTAAAAATTAAATAGCTCTTCCTATTTTTACTGAAATAAAGTTTGGATTTGATGTCTCCTAAATTCCTACCTACTTGCACTCTACATAGTATGATTTATATTATCTCTATTAAATCTTTCAATATTTAAACATTTTTCTTTTCCTTTTTGCATGGGCTATTAGATATATGAGCACTAACACTTCTAGGTTTCTGGGCTTTATGTATGTATTGAGGGAAAATTAGATGAAGATTACTTTTTTTTTCCTTCAAAACTATTCCTTGCTTTTCTGACTTACTATAGCCTCGATCAGAGTCATTCTCTGGTGCCCATCCTTCTGAGTTTCATCACTGACATTTTGACCTTTGATTCTGTTAAGTCAAAGAGTTTTGACTTAACTCTCTGTATCTTTGATAAGCATACACAAAACCCAGAAAGACAGCCTTGAAAAGATGACTGATCATCAGAATGGTAAACACAAATCTGGAATTTCCAGTGAGGATGCCCTGTGATGAATATAAGTTAATTTCAAACTAGGCATCTCTAATAGAACCTAACAAATGTACCTGACATGGAGGGTTAATAGAAATTGCAGTGCTATACTGCTGAATTTTTATCCTCAGTGTCCAATAATTTTCCTTTAGTAGTAATAACAGTATCAATAGCTAGCATTTATTAAGCATTTACTATGTGTGGACACTGTTGTATGTACAGTATACATTCTCTAATTAAGTTCTTATCATAATTTATAAGGTAGGAACATTTTCTTTCCAGTATAACTTTTAAGATAACTGGACCACAAGAAGGTTAAGAATTTGCCCAATATCACACAGCTAGGATAGGGCAGATGGGAAATATCTACCTAGGCAGTCTTACTCTAGAACCCATGCTGCTGATCTCCAAACAAACCTGTGTTCCTCCTTTGTTCATGACATAAATTATACCTGCAAAAACATATTTCTCTTAAAAGTAAAACTGAAGACGTCTTTGGACCATTTTGTGGCTCATTTAAATAATATTTAGGTTGCTGTTTTCTTATATGATAACTACTATCTACTATCCTTCCATCCATATGGCCATAGTGGGAAGCACCAACTGACTCTGTCTTCTAGACTAAAATTTACTGAATAGTGGGTGAAACCTGACTCAAGATGAGCCACTGTGATCTTTTCCAGGATGTGTAGCATTGATTGAGGTCCTAGTTTTAGCCTGGTTATCTTCTTGAATAGTGAATACAAAACAGGGAAGGTGGTAACAGCAGTCATCTTCTACCACATGGACCAGGTAAGAGAAAAACTGATATGGGAATGAAAAACAAATTAAAGCTTCAGAGAAAAGCAGAGGTGATTTCCTGGGTTACTATAGTGGGTTGATTGCAAAACTGACTGCAATTCTTAACTCTCCTTCCTGTACGCCACTCCCTTCCCAATATGACTTTACAGCTCTTCCCATCAAAAGGCAGAGCCTGCTATCTCATCTCTTGGAATCTGGGCTGGCCTTGTGACTTGGAGAAAGTAACAGAGTGCTAGTTTTAAGCCTAGATTACAAGAAGCCTTTCATGTTTACACTTTTTCTCTTTGATCCATCCACTCCCTGAGAACGTGCTTGGCTAGCTGCTGGAAGGATAAGGAGCACAGCCATGGTATTCCATCCAAGGTCATTCTAAGAAGCCAGTCCCTATGGGATGCACAAACAGACATGAAGAAACCCAGCTGGGATCATGCAAGCCCAGCCTTAATGAAGAGAACGACCCAACCAACACATAGACTTCATGAAAAATAAGAAATGATTATCAGAAACCACTATGTCTTTGCTTGCTGTACAACATTAGCTGACTGATAGTTACCGATAATGTTTCCATCCACGGTTTTGGAGGCATAGACACATCTCGGCACTAAAGTTCCATGGCTCACAATTACAAGAAATTTTCTAATTAATCTTGTTTCCTCAGTGGAGCTTCTGTCATTTACAACTCAAGGAAATTTAACTAACTGGCATTTGATAGGATCTGAGACTAGTGGGAACAGCTCTTGCCCAGAGTCCCACAAGAGGTAGCCATATCATACAGTAGGGTGGCTCAAGGATACTGGGTAGGGGAAGACGGGGCTTCTTAAGAAAATTAAAACCCAAGTTAGCTATTCCGGTTAGAGGAAATTTAATCCAATTGGTTATAAAAGTAATAAAAGAGAGGAAATAGGGAAGGAAGGAGATGGAGGATTACAAGCAAGAAGGGTGGTACCCAAGGATGAGAAACTGCCAGCACTCCTGGGTTGGGGCTCAAAGCCTGCACCTGTCACCATGCTGATGGAGACTCTGTTGCAGTCAGCTCTGGATCTGCCGCTGACATGTCACCCCAACCAGGAATGGAACTTTGGCAACACTGTCACTGCAGTAATTACCATCATCACTGCCGAGACTCTGTTAGAAACTAGAAGTCAGAAAATGATTTCCTTTTCCTCACTTTCTGAATCCCAGTATCCTGTCAGTGCCTCCCAGTGGCAACCCTGGTCAGAAGCCGACTGGCAAGGGATCCAGAGAAGTGTAACCTGCAGACTTTCAGCTCTCTAGAATATTAAAAGAGCCAAGAATAGCAGCAGGAACAGAGCTGAAAGCAAACAGACAAGTGATCAGTGTAGCGAGACTGTCATAGGAGAGGTGGCAATACATTTTAAGAGAACTATCTCAGAGGGTTGCTAAAGGATCCTTGTGGTCAAACTAGGTTAAAAGAAGCTGAGGTGCCTCCTATTCTAGACCTTGTGGAATTGGACAGTAAACATGTTCAAGCGCTTGGTGTCAAAGACTAAGGGTTTACCACTAGATGTATGGACTGCACAGTGTCCATGGGACTCAGGCAGAATCCTATAGAAGGGGAAAGGAAATCTAAAAAAAAGAGAAAAATTGACATTGAATTTTTCCCTCAACATAGTAAAAGAGAAATCAAAAAGATTACATTTATTTGGAGAAAGAAAAAAACCTGACATTTCTTATTAAGCGGAGCATTCAAGTGTCCTTCCTACACGCTCTAGAATGGTGGAGTTCCAGGAGATGTGAGCACTCCATATAACACAGGATGGATAAGGAAACTGGGGGATTGAATGATATGCTCTAGGATCACAGAGTTGTTCACTAACTTCTGAACTAGTCTTTCTACTGGACCATGTTGCCATTGGGTGCTGCCACCATGATTACATAACAGTGGGCTAGAAATAGACACACCATGAGCTCCGCTGTGAATTCTTCAATGTATTTGGGGCCAGGTTTCTACTTTTGTTTTGTTGGTGATGATATTGGCAGTATTTTTTCTAAATTATGTAACCAATATGCTAATATATTCTCATCAAAACAACTTAAAAGTATACATATGATATGCTCAAGGCATGAAAATAACTCCCCCACCACCACCACCACCATTGCCACCCACACACATACACCCATCCTCCTCAGAGGAATTGTCATAGGAGCTGAGGTTGCTAATCAAGGAACAAGAACCTTGAACTCACACCTTTATGAAATCTGGCCAACTGAAACCTGGGTGGAGATGAAAAGCTTATAAAACTATCAATGAGGTGAGCTGGGTTTTATCATCTGTTTGTTTTACAATACTGAATCTACTTTTAGGGCAGACTGTTTCTTTGATCTGATAATCCTAAATAGGCCATTAGCTATGTAAGTGTTAAACCGATCCCACATCAGACTAGAAGGTGTTTGAGATGGTGAGCCCCTCAAGCTTGACTGTTTTGGTACATAGAGGTTCACATAGGAGGCTGCCTACACAGGAAAGCTAAGTGTTCTTAGCTTACATGCATACCGTGCTAAGTGTATGACAGGTATTACTCTGTTTGAGAAAACTATTTTGTTTTGTATATTTGGCTTGAGATCTCAGTTGTCCTAAAAATGTTACTTGTTCTTACAGATGAGGATAAGCATGTGTATTTGTTTGCAGTCTTGCTGACAGGAGCTGTGGAGCTGAGCTCTGAGAAGCTGAAGGGGCTGTTTCCTGTAGCGTCATGGTGCATGTCAGTGCTGCTTGGAGGTCCATGAGACAGTTGGCAGCCTTCTAAGCACTGTGAGATGGAAGGTTCCTTCACAGAGCAAGGGTACCATTAGCAACGGTGACGGTGAGGCTCCTTCAGGGCCATTATAGTCAGTGAACATGGACTCAGGGGAGCCAGAGCAGGGCAGAAAAACACTGGTGAGTTCCTCCTGGAGATCAGAGCAGGCCAAGTGCACAACTACTAGAAATAATCAGAGTATTAGATATTAATTCAAGCCCAGATTGTTAAAGCTGGCAGTTAAAATTCATATAAATATATGCACCCCAAGATCTGTTGTTTTGAAAGAATATACAGCAAAGCAGCACAGGCTATCTCTGGATAATAGCACTAAGGGTGCTTACAAATTCTTTTTGTGCTTTTACTTTTGATTATTTTCTCTTTTTTTCCGTAACATACAAGTTGTAAAATTTTTTTAATAATTAAAAATTATTCCAGAGGAGGGAAACAAAAGATGATACGCTACATTTCAGTTCAGATCAACACCTACATCGTCTTGTGCTTATGTGACAGTTTTTGAAGAGCATGTGAAAGCTTGTCTTACTTTTTGAAATATCATTAGTTAGGACATAATTTCCATTCATTAAGATCAGGTTATCTGGAGCAGCAGCATTTGGGCGTATGCTGATATCTGGTAAGCATAGTCTTTCATAGTCACTTGGGACTTGGTTTGTTTACCTGTTCTTCCACTGAAATGATAGAGCTGTGATTGGAGGACTTGTCCTGGTAAACAGGTCTTTGGGCCACTGAGGTTACTTGTTTGGTCCTGTCTGCTGCACAATTAACACCCCTCCACATCTCCAGACTTCTGCAGCACAGTCATAAGAAGAATACATAAGACCTCTGTTCTTCCTGTTTGCTCTAGTAGAAGGTCATGTGTCCACAGAGTCTTACAGGTGGACCTTCTTGTTTAAGTATGTAGATGGTGGCCAAATATCTTAGACTGCCCAATTTTAGATACTGTCAAGCCACTTGTTCTAAAAAATATGGTTGAGAAGTGGGGGACTTTGGGGGATTCCTTGGCGGTATAGTGGTTAGTACCAGCTCCCACTGCACCAGGCTTGGGTTCAATCCCTGGTGTGGGAACTACAATCTTGCAAGCTGCTCTGCCAAAAAAAAAAAAAAGTAGAGGACTTTATGTTTTAACTGAGTGAATTGGATGATATGTGAAATATATCTCAATAAACTGTTTTAAAAGAGGAAGCAAGAACACAGGGTGACAGAATAATAATAAAAAAACTCCAATGCTCTGACCTCAATAATTATTTGTTGAATAGTCTAATAAATAGCTATTAAAATAATAGCCTAAATAGAGACATTTAATCAACCTATTTTTTAAAGTAAGTATAATATGCATAATTCAGAATTTATATCATTGGTAAAAATGTAAGAAACCAAAGCTCTAATTTTTAGGACTATTTGAAGAAAGTCTCCATGTACAAACCATAAAATTATAACTGATCAATTGATTTGTACCACTGTTGTGAGCACCAAGATAAAACAGAGGGGAATCAGATCTAGACATGCAAATATAAATCAATTTATGAGGGCAGTTTTAAAGATCTGAGAATGGTGTATGTGATAGGCAGCCTACAAGATGATCTTCAGTGATCCCCACTTCCTGGTATTCATATAATTCCACACCCCCCCCAATATTATGTTAGAATTGTTCTATATGACCAGTAGCATACGGCAGAAGTGATGGCTTGTCATTTCCAAGGCTAAGTCACAAAAGACAGTGTAGCTTCTACGTCCTCCTCCCTACCAACTCTCTTGCTCTCAGGTAATTTGCTTTGAGAACATGAACTGCTGTGCCATGAGCATCCCATACAGAGAGGACCTTGTATTGAAGAAAGGAGGCCTCCTACAAAATGAGGCCTCCTACTAATGGCCACCGGAGAAGGCAATGGCAACCCACTCCAGAACTCTTGCCTGGCAAATCCCATGGACAGAGGAGCCTGGTGGGCTGTAGTCCATGCGGTTGCTAGGAGTTGGACACAACTGAGCGACTTCACTTTCACTTTTCACTTGCATGCATTGAGAAGGCAATGGCAACCCACTCCAGTGTTCTTGCCTGGAGAATCCCAGAGACGGGGGAGCCTGATGGGCTGCTGTCTCTGGGGTCACACAGAGTCAGATATGACTAAAGTGACTTAGCAGCAGCAGCAACTAATGGCCACATGAGTGAGCTTAGAAGCAGATCCCCCTGTTAAGCCAAGCCTTCAGAAGACTGCAGATTCTGCTGACAGCTGAACTGTAGCTTCACAAGGGACCCTGAGCCAGAACCACCCAGCTAAGCTCCTCCTAGATTCCTGACTGTCAAGAACTGTACAGGATAATAAGTGCTTGTTGTTTTCAGCCAGTAAATTTTGGGAGTAATTTGTTACTCAGCCACAGATAAAGTAGAGACTAAAACAACTGACAAAATGTAGAGATCCAAGACATATATATTATTATAGGCCTTTCTAGAAAATATACAACTGGTAAAATTCTGTTTGCCTGGGGCCTCTATCCTATCATTTCCTTCCTCCCCAAAAGATTTCAACATGCTCAACTGGAAGATTTCACTTACCCATGGAAACATTTTTTCTAATTGTACAATGAAACTCCATAGAAAATTTAGATTTACTTTAAGTTGGTCATGGTTTTTCTCTTCAAGTTTTAATGTTCTATTCTTAAATACTAGATGTACTTTTCTTATAATATCCACAAAATTCATTATGTAAGAAGCATGATTTAACATTCAGACCTAAAAGAGTTGACAAATTTTAAGAATTTTTTCCATTGTAGACTTTTTTAAAAAATTGAAGTATAGTTGATTTATAATGTAGTATTAGTTTCAGATACACAGCAAAGTGATGCAGTTATACATATACTACTGAATGTATATGTGTGTGTAGGTTATTACAAGATACTGAATATAATTCCCTATACTATACAATAGATTATTGTTATTTATCTATTTTATATATAGTAGAGTGTGTCTGGGAGAAGGCAATGGCACCCTACTCCAGTACTCTTGCCTGGGAAATCCCATGGATGGAGGAGCCTGGTGGGCTACAGTCCATGGGGTCACTAGGAGTTGGACATGACCAAGTGACCTCCCTTTCACTTTCACTTTCATGCATTGGAGAAGGAAATGGCAACCCACTCCAGTGTTCTTGCCTGGAGAATCCCAGGGATGGGGGAGCCTGGTGGACTGCTGTCTATAGGGTCGCACAGAGTCAGACACGACTGAAGCAACTTAGCAGCAGTAGCAGCAGCTGTGTGTATCTGTTAACCTCAAACTAGAATTTTCTTATTCTTATTATGATTTTGACAATAGGTAATTTTGCATTTGAGTCAAACTAGAATGTAGAGGATGCTATCCCTTTTGTAGATGTATGGCTGAAAAGCATGTGGCTGAAAAGTTGCTGTCCAGTGTCAGATAAAATCAGCTCAGACTTAGAGAAAGATATTCTTATTAAAGAAAGAAAAATAGAATTTACTTTCTTCTCCTGGTCTAACAATGCCACTTTATTACCATAAATATCTCCAAATAAAAAAGTGAGTATGATGAGTGATGAGAATTTGATGGTAGTATAGATTGTCTCCCAGCCCCACTTTTCATCCCCATCATTTATATGGCTATTGGGTGACTTTTGGCAACTATGTTCAACAAAAAAACACCCTTTGACCCAAGGTGATAGTGCTGAAGTGAACATCCTGCTTATCCTGGAAATCTGGAATGGTGAATAAGGTGGGGAGAATGAGAAAGGGATGGGATTGATTTAGTTTTTTTAAGAATGGCAGAATCTGTGACATATAACCTCACTGCTGTCTGTGTGATGTTTTTATCCATGTAGCATGAAGCAGAGGAAGACTGTTGGCTGAGAGGGAAGTAATGAATCTGAAGTATACAGACAAGTATACATCAGAGCCCAGAGAACGTTTCCAGCTCTGTTTCCTTGTGCCTAGCTCCCCAAGATACCCCTAATGTTCTTCTAACACATTCCTCTTTTTTGTTCAAATGAGGTGGATTTCCATTACTTGAAAATAAGAGGTCTAATATGGAAATATTATAGTGATATATTCTAAGGATTAAGGAAATCGGGAAAGATTTAACCTCACAGCTGTTTATCACAGCATTGAAAACATTAAATATTTAATAGAAACAGATTAGTACCTCTTGATGAAAGTGAAAGAGGAGAGTGAAAAAGTTGGCTTAAAGCTCAACACTCAGAAAACGAACATCATGGCACCTGGTTCCACCATTTCATGGAAAATAGATGGAGAAACAGTAGAAACAGTGTCAAACTTGATTTTGGGGGGCTCCAAAATCACTGCAGATGGTGACTGCAACCATGAAATTAAAAGATGCTTACTCCTTGGAAGAAAAGTTATGACCAACCTAGAGAGCATATTCAAAAGCAGAGACATTAGTTTGCCAACAAAAGTCCATCTAGTCAAGGCTATGGTTTTTCCAGTGGTCATATATGGATGTGAGAGTTGGACTGTGAATAAAGCTGAGCATCAAAGAATTGGTGCTTTTGAACTGTGGTGTTGGAGAAGAATCTTGAGAGCCCCTTGGACTGCAAGGAGATCCAACCAGTCCATTCAAAAGGAGATCAGTCCTGGGTGTTCATTGGAAGGACTGATGCTAAAGCTGAAACTCCAGTACTTTGGCCACCTCATGCAAAGAGTTGATTCACTGGAAAAGACTCTGATGGTGGGAGGGATTGGGGGCAGGAGGAGAGGGGGACGACAGAGGATGAGATGGCTGGATGGCATCACGGACTCAATGGACGTGAGTCTGAGTGAACTCCGGGAGTTGGTGATGGACAGGGAGGCCTGGCGTGCTGAGATTCATGGGGTCACAAAGAGTCAGACATTATTGACCGACTGAACTGAACTGAACTGAACTGATGTGTTTATGATACATGCTAATGAAAAATGTAAGTTTGAGGGAGTTATGTCCTAATTAGTCACATTTTGTTAAGTATTCATATATAGACATACAAGAAATTATGGCATTGTATA
>SJYC01119142.1:0-70172 GCA_006408675.1 Madoqua kirkii
CAGACATTATTGACCGACTGAACTGAACTGAACTGAACTGATGTGTTTATGATACATGCTAATGAAAAATGTAAGTTTGAGGGAGTTATGTCCTAATTAGTCACATTTTGTTAAGTATTCATATATAGACATACAAGAAATTATGGCATTGTATAAACTGTCAGTAGTGGTTCTCTATGGTAGAACTGCAAAATTTTTATCTCCCCCCGCCTTTAAAAAGATCTCATTATTAGTAAGGAACTTGCATTTCTTGTGTATTAAGAACAAAGAAAAATTTATACCAAAAGAAGAATTAAAATAATATGTGGGACGTTTGTCAGTCCACAAGTAAAACTAAAAGCTATAAAAGTTTAAAAAGAGTGAGAGCTCAGAAATAGGTTAATTTCAGAAATGAGATAACACTATGATCATGAGAATGTGAAACAAGATAAAAAAAACCTCCTCCAAGTACATTACAGCTTGATTGCCATAATTATAGTGTATAGATAAGCAAGAGGTTTATAACAACTAGTTGGATAAACAATATGTGGTTTGTAAAGCTCAGTCATCCTCTGCGGGCAACTAGCCACTGTCTCTAATCTCACTCATACAATAATAATTTAATTCAGAGTATAAATCCAACAGATAATAAACATACCCTAGAGGGATGAAGTATGCAAAAATCTAAGCATACAATGATAAGCTGTCTTTATATTTAAAGCAGATGGTAGAAAAGGACCAAAAAGAAAAAATTCACTGAAAAGCAGAAAATGATCAGATTGCATATTAAACATATTTTTGCAGAAACAGATTAAACTAAACCATGATTTATTCAAATACAAAACATCACAATCAAACTCTCTCTAAATACCTGCATGGCGTCTCACCCTTTCTAACCTGTTTTATACCAAAGAACTTCAATCACAAGACGTGGTTGGCAGTATTTCAGAAATGCTATTCAACAGTACAAAATCCTTTTTTTGGAAACTAGGATTAGCTTAACACAAATATGGGTATGTAAAAGTAGGCAGTGAGTTATGCAATATTTATTCAAGTGGAATTCTTCCAATATTTTCTGGAAGAGAGGTACTTTTCAATAATGCCATTCTGTAGACCAGCATCTTAGAGAAAGTGCTTATGAGTATGCTTCTTTTCCTCAAATGAGTGTTTCTTAAGAATAAAAAGGCACAAAAGTGTGAAAGCAAGGCAAATCTCAGATTTTAATGTAATTAATGACTAATTTCAATAAAGTTTATATAGAAATAAAATAAGCTCAGATTTTTTATAAGTTCTCTCTACTACCTTTTATCCATTTATTAAATTCTGAAAAAAAAATTTACTTGGATCTGCAAAATTCTAATATCTCTCCTTCAGTTTACCCGTAGCAAGCTTGCTGCATGTCAGGAGTGAACTATCTCCACCTATATTGTCTGTGCTGTAAGCCGTGTCCATCACTGTCTCCCTCTCTTAACTGTATGTTACCTATTTTCATCTTGAGTGTCTTCAGTCTGGTCCCTGATCTGGTAGTAGAATTGAACTCCATGTTCTCTCCCATCATTTATAACCCTAAACATTGATTTTCCTATGTTTCTATTTTTCATTAGCTTTTTCTTTTTCCTCTTGACCCCGGAAATCTGATCATTATCTGAAATCCAGTCTCTAGCCATTGGTCATCTCTCCAGTCTTTTTTCAGAGCATTCTTTCACTCTCAAGATCTCAGTTCCTCAATTTAGTCCCTGCTGCCAGCTGGGTGTAACTATTATGCTCTGGCCTTTTCTAGAATAGAACCCATCATCTTGTTTTCTAAGCTGACTATTTTCATTCTTCATTATTTCATTACTGAGTTCTAACAGTTCTTCCACAGAGTCTCCGGAATCCATCTCTCCCTTTCCCTTTGCAGTTACCTTTCTTAGGCTATGGCCTTATGACATTGGTTTCTCCCTACCTGGTATCTCTCAGAAGAAGAGCTAAGATAGGCTTGCATACTGGTAGCTTACGTGGGCAGTGATACCTAGAAGCATGATTTAGAGGCTGACGGAGTGGGACAGTAAAGGAGGGAAGGCCAGTCCAAAGATCCCTTACTGAATTGGCCACCACTCTGGGTAACTGATGTCAGGTCTCACCAAGACCTTCTACTGAGCCTTATGAAATGTTTCTCTGAAAATCCACCTGGGAGATGAAAGGAGGAAATATTTACTTACAAGATCCTGTCTCCCATTGATTAAAGATGGCTTTACTGGCAATGCCTCCTCTGCACTTCCTGATTGCATGCACATGAGACTGCACTTCTACTGCCCTTTGAGAAGCTCTGGGCAGGAAGCAATGCATAAATGTTTTTAGCTTACATGAGTTTTGTCCAGTTGCACCTATAAGACATGGCACAAAGGGGACTGAGTGGCTTATAAAAGGCGTATGATGTATCTTATCATTTAATTTGCTGTGTGTGTCTCTTGTCTCTTCAACAGGACTCTGTCTCAATGGCATATATCCATTTACCAACAACTACTACCACTCCATCCAGGCTTTACCCCCAGTATTGATGCCAAAGCACTTTCACACACACATAACACTGTTTTTAAAGTTAGTATTTTGAATTGTTTTTTTTTACAGTGTTACTATGTTCCTATTATCTGGTTTTCTTAAGATCATTGCACATTTATGTAGGAAGTCTGGCTAGTTTAGCAACATAGCCACTGGCTAAAGAAGGCTATCTAAAGTTGAAACACTGGACTCATTAACCTTCACAGTCCAGCAATTAACCTAGTAATTTAAGGTTAGTTTTTGTAACATCTTATTTTTACATCCTACAGCTTAGAGAGAGATTTTTTGCATTCTTTAATCTATTCCATCAAGATGAGTTGGAAGACTTCAGCAGAGGTGTATAAGACCGAGTTATAATGATCTCGAACTGTGCTTATTCCTACACATCAATAGTGTTGATTCATAAAATGTTCCAGTGAGAAAAAATTCACCTTCTTTATCCTCTGAGTATAATACAACATCCACAGCATTTATCAATGTCTTTAGTTACTTGTCAGAGGTTTTCAAATGTTGAAGATAAAAGTTAGCAGAATACCTCTCTTAGAGGAAGTCTGGGGAGTTCTTTGGACCTGAAATAAAATCCTTAACGTTTTTAAGGGAGAAAAGCTCAAGAATTTGAAGAACGCATACATTCACTTAACAATATTCATTGAGCACACTATTGTAAAAAAGCACTACAGCAGTCCCCCTCTTATCCACCACTTTGCTTCTCACAGTTCCAGTTACCTGCAGGCAACTATCGCCTGAAAATAATAAATGGAAAATTCCAGAAATAAATAATGTATACATTTTACATCATGCGCCATTCAAAGTGGCATGATGAAATCTCAAGCTATCCTTCTTCGCTGCATCTGGGATGTGAATCATCCCGTTGTGTAGCACATGCCACCCATTAGTCACTTAGAGACCTTCTGGGTAGCAGTCTCAAAGGGTTTGTGTTCTAGTAACTCTCATTTTACTTAATGATGGTCCCCAAAGAGCAAGACAATGCTGACAATTCAGATATTCTCTCACTCTGCCTGATTTATAAATTAAAGTTTATCACAGGTATGTGTGTATAGAAAAGTAGCCTGCTATCATAGGTAGGGAGTGGCACTGTCTGTGGTGTCAGGCTTCCTCAGGGGGTCTTGGAACATATTGGCCACACCTTCTATGGATAAGGGGGAATATTGTATAAGATCATGTTCGTCACTTCAAACACTAGTGTTTACTGCTCTACTTATAAAAAAAAAACATAGAACAGTACAGTACCTATAATCATACCACTCAAAGATAAACACTGCTAACCTCTTACGAATATCTCTAGTGCTTCCGTGTTAGAGTCCTGCTTACAATGCTCTTATGGGAACAAATTAAGGTTAAAAAATGCAAATACAAGAATCTCTGTTCAAGTAGACTCCATGTTTTCCAGTCACCAGGGTTATGTCCTACTCTCCATGGTAGCTACCCCAAGGGCTAACACATACTATGCACTAATAAAATTGTTTAGGGGGCAGTTCCTGGGTCTCATTAAAAACTAAACCAAAACAAAACATATTAATAGCTCATTTCCCCAGAGTGTCTGCTGTTAAGTGAGACATTTAGAAGGCTGAATCACATTAACTCCTTCTGATCATAAAGGGATATTCATGAACTTTAAACAGAGTGTCTCTATATTCACCAAAAGATGGTACGATTTGGATTTTAAGTAGGAATGGAATTTGGTGGCACAGGCAAGAAAAACCTAGCCTTAGCTAGTTGTTGAAAATCGGGAGAGTGGTATCAATTGAAGCACATGTGGGATGATGTCACTGTCTCAACACTCCTTCATGTCACCTCAACAGGAGGAGTAAGACAAAGATTGTTTCATCATATCAGGGACTCATTTTCACATAGGCTAAAAGGTGAATGTACTGGTAAAATGATCATTTTAATATTTATGCCAGAAGATTGAAAACAAAGCCTTTTATTTTCCTTTTGTTTGGGAATTACATAGAACTTGACTTCAGAAAAATCTGCTTTCCAGCAGTTATTCATAGGCTGGATATGAACACTTGGTCTTTTTTTATATGGAATATTTTCTCTTCTACTCTAGGATTAAACAGAAGATTCTGATACATCTATGGAGAAAAGAAATCATCTTTGTACCCTCAGGAGAGAAAATAAGTATTTCCAATCTCTTCCAAAAGAAGGAGATGAGGGACTTCCCCGGTGGCCCAGCAACTGAGAATCTGCCTTGCAGTGCAGGGGTGCAGGTTTCACCCCTACTAGGGAACTAAGATCCTACATACTGCAGAGCAACTGAGCCTGTGCCGCAACTCCTGAGCCGGAGTGCTGCAACGAGGGCCCCTCACGACTCACCAAGGATCCTGGGTGCTGCAGCTAAGACCAGACACAGCCTAATAAATACATAGGTTTTTAAAAATACATATTTTTTTAGACAAGTATTTTTTTAAGTGAAGATGAGTCCCATGTTTGTAAAACCAAATTCTTTTTGACCTTAAGGAAATGAAACTAGCTTGTTCTCTGATAGTTTTTCTATAGTTCTGCTGAGGTTATTGATATTAACCTCATAGTTCTACTATGCAGTCAAGATTTTTTATGGAAGGAGAGAGGATATCCTTTGAGACTTCAGAAAAAAAGTAACAGGTCTGACACAGGAGGCCAGGAGGGGATGGATAATGGTGCCATTAGAATTAGTTCTGTGTGACTAGCTGATGCTTGTGACAACAGAATTCAACCTTGGTCCTATGTCCCTGGCACTAGTTTGTTTAGCTGAAATTCTACCTTGGTCCTGGTTCTCATTCTGCTCTAATACCCCCAAGAGAAATAAGAATCACGTCCTGTCTGTGCCAGGCTCCTTTACTGAGGTTTGGTATCACCTCTTCCCTTAAAATGGAGAAGGCAATGGCACCCCACTCCAGTACTCTTGCCTGGGAAATCTCATGGACGGAAGAGCCTGGTAGGCTGCAGTCCATGTGGTCGCTAAGAGTCGGGCACGATTGAGTGACTTCACTTTCACTTTTCAGTTTCATGCATTGGAGAAGGAAATGGCAACCCATTCCAGTGTTCTTGCCTGGAGAATCCCAGGGACAGGGGAGCCTGGTGGGCTGCTGTCTCTGGGGTCGCAGAGGTGGACATGACTGAAGCGACTTAGCAGCAGCAGCAGCAGCTTCCCTTAAAAATGGCAGGTCAAAAAGGAAGCCCGTTATTTAGGGACATAACATGCAGATGGTATTTCTGGTTTGTCTCCCAAGGTCAGCTAGCTGCTTTACCTAGAATCCATGTTGAACAGTTTTTACATCAAATCCTCTGTACCAAGATGGCAGACCATCAGTCACTGAGAAGTCAGGCCTCTTCCTAACTTCTCTGTCTTCTGAATAACCTGTTTTATCCCAGTCCTGAGAGGGCCAAATTGTTCAGTTAACAGGACAGGTGTTCAGACTACCCATTGGTTAGCTGGAGAAAATAATATGATATGGGATGAATGGTCAATAGCATAATATAAGAAACTAAGAGTAATCAGTATCTTTAGGAGCCCATCAAGAAGGAAAACTATATGCAAAATAGCTTCAATCACTAACTAGTAGTAGTTTTCAATTAGAGGTACCTCTGTTTTAAGTTGACTTTTTCAAAATATCTTAAAATTAGAGAGTTAGAGTTATCAAGTTATTTGAATTGTATTGTAAATCACTGGGGAAATTCAGTCTAGTTGACTGTAAAACTCTTCAATTATCTTGGTAATTAGAAAAATTAGTGCTTCCTATCCCGATTTACCCAAATAAGTATGGTTATTGACCTGAACTATTGTCTTTTATTGTAAGTAACATTCTGGTTTGGACTGGCGATTTTTTAAGTGACATTTTAAGGTTTAATCTCTTTATTAGGAGAAAGAAAACTTAAGAAAGAGAACTTTTTAAATCCTTTGCTTTGTAATAGTTGCTAATAAATAAATTAAAAAATTCCACAAACACAACGACTGAGTCTAAAGTTGAGTTTATTCTGACATTTTATAGACAAACTTCTAATTTCCTAGTATGAAAAGATCTAATCAAATGCAAACATAATTGATTTTAAAAGAGGTTAATGATTTACTTAAGTGAAAAGGCTGAAATTATTTGTTTATAATCAAATTTCCCAGCACTGCCAAACTAGCCTTTTTCTTATGAATTTTGTCAGGCTGTTTAGTCAACTAAATGGATGTAGGGCTTTGCAGGTAGCACTAGTGATAAAGAACCTGCCTGCCAATGCAGGAAATATAAGAAACACAGGTTTGACCCCTGGGTGGGGAAGATCCCCTAGAGGAGGAAATGGCAACCCAATCCCGTCTTCTTGCCTGGAGAATCCCACAGACAGAGGAGCCTGGCAGGTTCAGTTCACAGGGTGCAAAGAGTCAAACACAACTGGGTAACTGAGCACACAGGCATCGACTCGCGGAGGGGTTCTTAACTTTAGAATTCACTCCCCCTGGTGGTCCAACAAATTGTAAACTTACCAGCCTTCAGGGAACGGCATTAAATACTTTCTCCTTGACAACCACCAACACAAAACTAAATAATACTTTCATGTCAAATGACCAACTATAGTTAATTTAAATGCATTTTCATAAATGAGATACAATATTTATTTTTAGAAACTAGTAAATAATTCTAATTAATATACTTATGAAGTGAAATGAAGTGAAAGTTGCTTACTTGTGTCCGACTCTTTGCGATCCCATAGACTCTACGGTCCATGGAATTCTTCAGGCCAGAATACTGGAGTGGGAGCCTATCCCTTCTCCAGGGGATCTTCCCAACCCCGGGATCAAACCCAGGTCTCCCACATTACAGGCAGATTCTTTACCAGCTAAGCCACAAGGGAATTGTGTATATTCACAAAGGAATTGTGAGCCACAAGGGAATTGTGGTATACTTATACCAGCTGTTTAATATAACAATAAATAAAACTTTTATTGACAAATAAAATAGCAATTATCAGTTTATAAGTAAGTTAATAAGCTTGTTTATATTCCATTACATTTGTATAGAGAATATCTAACATGTTTCTATCATCATAATGCTTTCCCAAGCAAAGTGAACCAAATATTTATTTGGTTAATTTAGGTAGCAGAAAAGAACATTTGCAATTTATATGTTTCAAGCCAATTTGAGGAGAAATTACATACCTCCTTCAAGCAATACAACCTAATATCCAAATCTTCTAACCTATCCTAAACTTAACGAGAACCTTTGTTCCAGAGACCTTGTGTGAAAGTTTATAACATTATCAAATGGCAAAGAGATGATTCTATACTATGCATTTTAAGATGCATTTTTCCAACTAACTCATGGAGTGCTATAAATGCTAAGCATTCATAAATAATCTATGGCATGAGAAGATTACAAAAACAAAGATAACATTTTTCTGTTTCTCCTCTGAGGGCCAAAAAGCCAAATGAAATGAGAAAGATACAGGTCAAAAACAAAACCCTCAAAAAACTCCACCTTGAGTGACCTCCCAGAACATCCATGGGAAACCAGGTAGAAGGTAGGAAAGATAGGGACAGATTTTAGCAGATGTTTTTGAGTTATCCAATTATTTAGGA
Source organism: Madoqua kirkii (assembly GCA_006408675.1). Lineage (NCBI taxonomy): Eukaryota > Metazoa > Chordata > Mammalia > Artiodactyla > Bovidae > Madoqua > Madoqua kirkii. Next base: position 8,087 of record SJYC01119142.1, read on the forward strand.
CAATTGCAATTAATTCCAAGGCAAGCTTAACACTCAAGAAGAAACTAATTTAGAAAAGGTAGGTTTCGAGTTTAATTGAATACGAGCACAAATGAATGAATCCGAAACTAAGCATCTATATAAGAAATGCTTATCCAGGAAGTAAGCAAACTATCTGAGACCTAGTCAATGGTTGTGTCTTCCCATAATTTCTCATCTGCTCTGTTGTCAAGATAGAAAGACTGATTTTCAAATGTCGATAATAACAGCAAATATTTTTGGAGTGCTGTGCAAAGATTTCAGCAGATTAACCTCAGTTATTCACACAGCAACCTACTGAGACTTATTCAGACCCCTGGAGTTAGTAAGAAGATAATATTAAACTAAAGACACTTGAGATTTAATAGATACAGAAAGAAACCCGTTCAGAGCTTCTCTTATTGAAATAAAAGCAGAAATTTCTGGAGGAGAGGTAGCCATAAATCCCCTGTCCATGGGTAGCTTTACTGCTCAGAAAAAAATGGAGAAGACCACCTGCATCTGCATCAACAAACTTTATCACAAACTTCCTTACTTCCCATTTGTCCCCCTAAAAGCCCATTTGTTCTTCCCATAAAGCCTCTTCTCCCCCTCCCCATCCTTAACTGTTGGGAAAATCTCATTTTTTCTTATGCTCCCATGTACCTAGTTGATTAAAAGCTGTCTTTTCCCTTGGTTATCTGACTTTTGTCACTTCAATTCACATGTCCCCAGTTATCAAACCCAGGAGGGTAGAGGAAATATTTCCCTCTGCCAAATCCTGCAGTGTAAGTAATTTCATCTTCATTGTAGACATCAGAAAACTTGAGGCTCAGGGCAATTAAGGAAACTTGTTGAAGTTCCCTGAACTAAAGGAATCAAGATTTTAAAGACAAGATTATCGCTTCAGAGAACATATGCTAGTTATCATTTAATTATTCATATTGGGTCCAAAGGTTCTACCAGCCTAAACAAACTGTCAAAACTTAAAAACAATTCTTCCAAGACCCTACCATTGGTGTCTTAATTCTGAATGTTTTAGTATTTACCAGGAGGGACGTTATTTGGATGACTGCAAATTTACTCAAATTATGTGGTAAAAACAAAGTATATAAAGCAATTATCTTAATTTTAATTCCTTCACAAGTTTCTAAAATTGGTATGCTTAATTCATGGGAAGAAGTTCCTTACATACAATTGGAAAACTGACTCAAGGTGAAAAAAATTAGCAAGAGCAAGACTCCATTGGTTATACGTTACAAGGAGGGAACTGAACGGACAATATACAGGACCTAGAGCAGTAAGAGACCAATGTCTGTGAGGCCCTAGACTTGCCCCAGCTTTGCAAAGATGAGGAATCTGCCCCAGGGCAGCCATTACTAACAGCCACGAAGAAAGGCAGCTAGCCTGAACACAGAGGATAAACAGTGGCTCAGAGAATGAAGATTAAAGGAGGATGTCCTGGGGATGTCCTTGGGTTGGGAAGATCCCCTGGAAAAGGAAATGGCAACCCACTCCAGTATATTCTTGCCTGGAAAAACCCATAGAGAGAGAAACCTGGCAGGCTATAGTCCAAGGAGTTGCAAATACCTAGTGACTAAACAATAACAAACCTGGGGATGGGAGTCAGAAGGAAGTAGGAAGTCCTGCATCATTCAGCAAATTCCCACTGTCTATTTATTTTACATATGGTAATGTATAAGTTTCAATGCTATTATCTCAGAGGTGCAAAGGCAGAAAGAAAGTTCCCGTGATGGACGTAGAAAAGCAAGTAACCTGCAAAACATTGAAGCAGGTAGCACCACAGAGCTAACTATGTTACAACAAGCCGGAATAAATATCACTACCTTCCCCCAGTGAAAACAATTGGGATGAACATGGATAGAGTTCCAGGATATTTTTAAGAAAAAAAATCAAGTAACAAAACACTATGTACAATATGACACTCTTTCTGTTTTTAAAAATCCATAAAGCATCCAAAGAAGACATATAGATGGCCAATAGACACACAAGAAGATGCTCAACAACACTCGTTAGTAGAGAAATGCAAGTCAACACTGCAACTGTACCACCTTACACCAGTCAAAATGTCTTAAAACAGCAAATATTAAAGATGTAGAGAAAAGGGAACCCTCCTACACTGTTGGTTGGAATGTAAGTCGGTGCAGCCACTATGGAAAACAGTATGGGGTTCCTCAGAAAACTAAAAATAGAATTACCATATGATCCAGCAATCCCACTCCTGGGCATGTATCCAGACAAAACTTTAACTTGAAAAGATACATGAATTCCTATTTTCACAGCAGTGCTATTCACAATAGCCAAAACATGGAAAACTAAAAACCCATCAACAGATGAACGGATAAAGAAATTGGGCACATATATACAGTGGAATATTATTCAGCCATAAAAAGAACAAAATAATGCATTTTCAGCAACATGGATACAGTTAGAGATTATCATACTAAGTAAAGTAAGTCAGAAAGAGAAAGACAAATACCATCTGACATCACTTACATATGGAATCTAAAATATGGCACAAATGAACCTGTCTACAAAACACACTCACAGATGGAGAGATCAGACTTGTGGTTGCCAAGGGGGCTGGGAGGGATAGACTGACAGTTTGGGGTTGGTAGACACAAACTATTACATTTAGAATGGATAAACAAGGTCCTACTCTTTAACACAGAGAACTATATCCAGTCTCCTGGGATAAACCATAATGGAAAGGAATATAAAAAAGAATATATATATATACACATATACATAGATATATATGCAAATATGTGTGTGTGGGTGTGTGTATAACTGAGTCACTTTGCTGTATGACAGAGATTGGCACAACATTGTAAATGAACTATATTTTAATTTAAAAAATCTATAAAGTGGTATAGATTTCCCAAGGATACATATGAATATCCATCTGTAAAGGCATAATAAAAAGACTGGAAAACTACTGTGGAAATAAACAAATGAGAGTAATCAAAAGATATTCATGCAGGGCTTGCTATATTGAGGAGGTCAGGCACCATCACTAATGTTTGGCAGAGGCTGAAAGACAAGCAGGGGAGTGGTAAAAAAGAGGTGCTATAGTGGGAGAGAGGAAGGCTTTGGGTATTCTGTGATTGGAAATTGTTGGCATAGAAAGCTAGAGACTGGCTGGCTAGAAGCAGGGGTGTCTTAAGTGATTGGTTTAGGGAGCATGTTTTATCTCTCTGATTGGTCCTGAGTTGGAAACTGGCAGTCGTTGAGCAAACTTGCTGAGCTTGTGGTTTGACTTACCAGCCTGGGTGCTAGAGAGAGTGTGCGTCAGTGTTCTGTTGATACACGTGGTCTGGCTCTTGTTTATTCGTATATTCAGTCCCTCATTATGCACTAAACTGGAATTTCCGGTGACCATTAGCAAGGTGGGAAGGGGTACGGTCATCAAAGACTAAATTCCTTATCTGTAATTTTTACTTTTTTATTTAAAAAATGTACTTATTTTTATCTGTATAATTTTTTAAAATCCTGAAGCAAAATGGAAGAAGGACATAGTTGTCATTTCTAATGTTTACAACAGCATCGAAAGGTTGATGCTTTTGAACTGTGGTGTTGGAGAAGACTCTTGAGAGTCCCTAGGTCTGCAAGGAGATCAAACCAGTCACTACTAAAGGAAATCAACCCTGAATATTCATTGGAAGGACTAGTGCTGAAGCTGAAGCTCCAATACTTTGGCCACCTGATGCGAAGAAGGGACTTATTGGAAAAGACTGATGCTGGGAAAGATTGAGGGCAAGAGGAGAAAGGGGCAATAGAGGATGAGATGGTTGGATGGCATCACCAACTCAGTGGACATGAGACTGAACAAACTCCAGGAGATAGCAAAGGACAGAGAATCCTGGCGTGCTGCCATCCACAGGTTCGCAGAGAGTCAGAGACTACTGAGAGACTGAAGAACGACAACAGGGCGAGATGGATCCTATTGTTAATGTACTATTGAGAATACTAAGGCACTAGGAAGTTAACTTGCCCAAGATCATACAGCTGATAAACAGCAGAATTTAATTCCACATATATCTGATCCTAAAAGCTACTTTCCATTATGCCATGCTGCTGCTTATGAAAATATAGTTATTCTATCGTTAAAAGAGAGGATGGTTATTTATACCAGCTAGAAAGGGTAAGCGTAAGATATTAACACAATATTAGCATCTATGAGTATATTAGACTCTGTCTACCAATATGATATTAGGACTCAGAAATTATTGCTATTCTTTTTAAATTGAATTTATAAGCCTATCATATAACAGTCCTGAATAAATTGATACGAGTCTGATCCTTTGTATTTCCAGAAAAGTAGCTTTGGCTTTTGAGCGAGATAGCATCTAAAATGCAGTTATTACTAGAGAAAATATAGGATGGGACAGTATGGAACCTTTTATATCTTCAGAGAATTCCATCCAGAGCAAAACTTACACCTCTATTGCTGATAAAAAGGCATGTGCCAATTTCTCCTCTAGGAGATGCTAATGATTCCACTTCCTATAGGTGGAAAGCAGAATGTGAACCAGCTAACTGTTTTTCAGTGCTAATGTAGCTAACCTAACTTCATCAAGTTGATTTAGAGCTTATACTTATAAATGTGCTATATTTACCTCTGGCTGAAGGAGTGCCAAGGGCTTCTTTGGTGATTCAGCAGGTAACGAATTCCCTGGGTTGGGGAGATCCCCTGGAGGAGGGAACAGCAACCCACTCCAGTGTTGTTGCATGTGACTGGACACACAAGGGGCGCAAACTAAACTGAATTCTGGGATCACAGGTTATGATGACCTATGAATTTTGAAAGTAATTTTTATATCAAGTAACTATAGTACTCACATGAGACTACAGATGTGTGTATTAGCTATTTTTCTGCCTTGAATATTGCCTCAGCGATTTACACAATAATCTAGTAGTTTTACACTGAAAAGCACATTACAATCATCTGAAGAGCCTAAAAAACAATCCCACTGCCTCGCTCCTCTCCATCACCACTTCTTACCCAATTCTGATTGAATTGGTAGCCTGACTACAGTCCTTAGGATCACAAAGAGTTGGACGTGACTGAGCAACCAGCACTTCACTTCAGAGTATCTGCATAGCTATTTTTTAAAAACTCAACAAGCAATTCTAACCTGCAGCATGAGTTGAAAAGCACTACTATAGACTGTGAAAATTACTAGAAAACATAATTAAAATAGTCAGGAGGCCAGAAGAGGGAGCTCTCATGATCTAAGAAGCTAGCAGAGACCAATTCTTCCCGCTCGGCAGGAGCCCAGCCAATGAGAGACTGTCCCAACTCAGCCAATAAAGAGTCACTGTGGCATCCGGTCCCATCACTCCATGGAAAATAGATGGGGAGACAGTGGAAACAGTGTCAGACTTTATTTTTTTGGGCATCAAAATCACTGCAGATGGTGACTGCAGCCATGAAATTAAAAGATGCTTACTCCTTGGAAGAAAAGTTATGACCAACCTAGACAGCATATTCAAAAGCAGAGACATTACTTTGCCGACTAAGGTCCGTCTAGTCAAGGCTATGGTTTTTCCTGTGGTCATGTATGGATGTGAGAGTTGGACTGTGAAGAAGACTGAGCACTGATGAATTGATGCTTTTGAAGTGTGGTGTTGGAGAAGACTCTTGAGAGTCCCTTGGACTGCAAGGAGATCCAACCAGTCCATTCTGAAGGAGATCAGCACAGGGATGTTCTTTGGAAGGAATGATGCTAAAGCTGAAACTCCAGTACTTTGGTCACCTCATGTGAAGAGCTGACTCATAGGAAAAGACTGATGCTGGGAGGGATTGGGGGCAAGAGGAGAAGGGGACAACAGAGGATGAGATGGCTGGATGGCATCACTGACTCGATGGACGTGAATCTGGGTGAACTCCAGGAGATGGTGATGGACAGGGAGGCCTGGTGTGCTGCGATTCATGGGGTTGCAGAGTCGGACACGACTGAGCGACTGAACTAAATTGATACTTTCAATTTTCAGTTCTTCCCGCAGACCTTTTGTTCACAATAACCCTTCCAACTTTCTTTCTCCACTTAAAAGAATTCCCCTCTCCTTGTACTTGTGGACTTGCTTAAAGCATACCAAAGTCATAGACCTCAAATTGAAATTCTCTTGTGGATCCCAAATAAAGCCATTGTTGCTGAAGTAACTGGCAGTTTGTTTTAGGTCAGTAAGACCAAGACAGTTGTAATGTAAAGGATTTCATGATGCAGTTGTTCAGTGTGTTTGTCATCATCCATTCTTTTGGGGAATGATAGTCTCCTCTGATGTGAGGTCCTAGCAAGTTTGACTTTACTCCTATCCACCCACAGCAGTCCTAGTGATGTGCATACAACCCAGTTCAAAGTGATCCAGACCATAGAAGAGACCTCCCTAAAAAGTTAATGTCAGTAGGTGGGAAATGTCAAAATTGGAAAGGGAGTATGTCAAGGCTGTATATTGTCAGCCTGCTTCATTCAATTCAGTTCATTCATTCAGTTGTATCTGACTCTTTGCAGCCCCATGAACTGCAGCACACCAGGCCTCCCTGTCCATCACCAACTCCTGGAGTTTACTTGAACTCATATCCATTGAGTTGGTGATGCCATACAACCACCTCATCCTCTGTCATACCTTTCTCCTCCTGCCTTCAATCTTTCCCAGCATCAGGGTCTTTTCCAATGAGTCAGTTCATCTCATCAGGTGGTCAAAGTATTGGAGCTTCAACTTCAGCATCAGTCCTTCCAATGAATATTTAGGATTGATTTTCTTTAGTATTGACTAGTTTGATATCCTTGTAGTCCAAGGGACTCTCAAGAGTTTTCTCTAGCACCATAGTTCAAAAGCATCAATTCTTTGACACTCAGCTTTCTTTATGGTCCAACTCTCACATCCATACATGACTACTGGAAAAACTATACCTTTGACTAGACAGACTTTTGTTGGCAAAGTAATGTCTCTGCTTTTTAATATGCTGTCTAGGTTTCTCATAGCTTTTCTCTCAAGGAGCAAACAACTTTTAATTTCATGGCTGCATCACCATCTGTAGTGATTTTGGAGACCAAGAAAATAAAGTCTCTCACTGTTTCCATTGTTTCCCCATCTATCCACCAGGAAGTGATGGGACCAGATGCCACAATTTTAGTTTGTTGAATGTTGAGTTCTAAGCCAGCTTTATCACTCTCCTCTTTCACTTTCATTAAGAGGCTCTTTAGTTCTTCTTCACTTTCTGCCGCAAGAGTGATGTCATCTGCATGTCTGAGGTTATTGATATTTCTCCTGGCAATCTTGATTCCATCTTGTGCTTCATACAGCCTGGCATTTTGCATGATGTACTATGCATATGTTAGTTAAGCAGGATGACAATATACAGCCTTGACATATTCCTTTCCCAATCTGGAACCAGTCTGTTGTTCCATGTCCAGTTCTAACTTTGCTTCCTGACCTGCATGCAGATTTCTCAGAAGGCAGGTCAGGTGGTCTGGTGTTCCCATCTCTTTCAGAATTTTCCATACTTTGTTGTGATCTACTTTGGTGTAGTCAATAAAGCAGAAGTAGATTTTTTTCTGGAATTCTCTTGCTTTTTCTATGATGCAACAGATGTTGGCAATTCCATCTCTGGTTACTCTGCCTTTTCTAAGTCACACTGCTTACTTAGCTACTATGCAGATTACATCATGCAAAATGCTGGGCTGGATGAATCACAATCTGGAATCAAGATTGTAAAGAGAAATATCAACAACCTCAGATATGCAGATGACACCACTCAAATGGCAGAAAGCAGAGAACTAAAGTGCCTCTTGATGAAGGTGAAAGAGGAGAGTAAAAAAAGCTGACTTAAATGGAAGAAAGTGAAGAAGCAGCAAAGAGCATCTTGATGAAAATGAAAGAGAAGTGAAAAACCTGGCTTAAAACTCAACATTCTAAAAACTAAGATTATGGCATCTGATCCTATCAATTCATGGAAAATGGGTGGGGGAAAATGGAAACAATGGCAGATTTTATTTTCCTGGGCTCTAAAATCACTGCAGACGGTGACTGAGTCATGAAATTAAAACACTTGCTCCTTGGAAGAAAAGCTACGACAAACTGAGACAGAGTATTAAAAAGCAGAGACATCACTTTGCATACAAAGGTCCATATAATCAAAGCTATGGTTTTCCCTGTAGCCATGTACAGATGTGACAGCTGAACCACAGAAAAGGCTGAGCGCTGAAGAGTTGATGCTTTCGAACTGTGGTGCTGGAGAAGACTCTTGAGAGTCCTTGGATCGCAAGGAAATCAAACCAGTCAATCCTAAAGGGAATCAACCCTGAAACTGAAGCTCCAGTACCTTGGCCACCTGATTTGAAGAGCCAGCTGATTGGAAAAGACCCTGATGCTGGGAAAGATCGATGGCAGGAAGAGTAAGGGGTGACAAAGGAGAAGATAGATGGTTTGATGCCATCACCAACTCAATGAACATGGGTTTGAGCAAACTCCAGGAGACAGTGAAGGCCAGGGAAGCCTGGTGTTCTGCAGTCCATGGGGTCTCAGAGTCAAACACAACCTAGAGACTGAACAAAAACAACAAGGGAAAGGTATTTTTCATCTACTCACCTTAGGCATAACGGCTGGAGTTTAACTGACAAAAGAGAGATTAAAGGGAGAAAAACAAACAGTTTATTAACACATGCATTGCACATACTTCCAGTAGTGTTCAGTGATGAAAAAATGACCTCAGAGGGGTGTTTAAAAGTGGAGCTTATATATCTCCTTAATAGAAAAAAAAAATTTTTGTAGAGAAATGACAGGACAAAGGAAAAGGTTTTCAGCTTCTAAAGGGAGCAAACTGTTGAAAGGTAAGTGTTAATATTAGGAGGAAACTAATGCTGCCAAGCAGGGCCCTGAGGGACTCCTGGGCACAGCAGCCTTTTTGTCCCCCATTTCTAAACCTCCATGACCCTCTCTTGGTTCCAAATGGCAGTACAGTTGCTAATCAAAGGAGGAACAGCAACAAAACCAAAAGATTAAAGAACCAGAGAGGCTCATCAAAATGAGGAGACTGGACCACCTAAGACCCTCACACACCCTAATATTGTCAGCAACACCACTCTTTTGAAACTTTGCAGAGAGTCTTACTGCCATACTGCTGTCTGTTATAACCTTTCTCTACTCACCAGGGAGTGGGGGCAGAGTTCTTGAGGCCCTAGCCTATTGTGTTTCCCCTTCGACTGGCAAAGTAATAAAGCCATTCTTTCCTTTTCCTCCATAATGGTCTCCATATTTCTGTTCAACACTGGTGCAGAGAGAACCAAGATTTTGGCAACACTAATGGAAGATAAGGGCCAGTTGGTAAGGAATGTTATGGAAGTTCCTCTGGTGCCATCCCAGTGCTGATTGGAGTCTAGAGTTATCTCCAGTGACTAAGAATTGTTTTGCCCTTTGTGGTATAGACCAGGAGCCATGTGTCTGCTTTTTCTCAATTGCCTTCAGCTCAAAATAATCCACATGCCAAAGTGGCATATTTTAGGGTAGTACACTCTGAACTCTTTCAGAAATTCTCTTCTGTGACTATAGCTGTAAGGACAACATCAGGAATGACTCATACCATCTTTATTACTGCATGGAAGTAATCATTCACCAGTAGAAGAGAAGTGATGCTAACATACAAAGAGAAAAAAATATAGAGGTGGAGAAAGCACTTTGATTTTCTTTTAGTAAATATTTACTTATTATGCTGTTGGCTGGTTGTGAAAATGAGCAAGGACCCCAAGGTCCTTGCTTCCCATGTCCTCCATCTGCCTTTTGTCTGTGGACAAATTTTAACCAATGAGTAAGTTTAATCAGAGAAGTGAGGAAATGAAGAGACAGAGGGAAACAGTTCAGGAGAATTCGATTATAATAGTTTAGTTATTAAGCATGGGCTTCCAGGGTAGCTCAGCTGGTAAAGAATCATCCTACAATGCAGGAGTTCTTGGTTCCATTACTGAGTTGAGAAGTTCCCCTGGAAAAGGGATAGGCCACTCACTCCAGTATTTTGGGGTTTCCCTGGTGGCTCAGATGGTAAAGAATATGCCTGCAATGCAGGAGACCTGGGTTTGATCCCTAGATTGGAAAGATCCCCTGGAAGAGGGCATGGCAACTCACTCCAGTATTCTTGCCTAGAGAATCTCCATGGACAGAGGAGCCTGGCGAGGTCAAGTCCACGGGGTCACAAAGAGTTGGACATGACTGAGCAACTAAGCGTAGCACAGCACAGTCATTAAGCATAGTTAGTGATCTTTAGTTTCTTCTCGAGGGCTACAAATACTATTCTGAGCCATATCCTGTGAACTATTTCATGGATACTAAAACCCCCACCAAGTGGAAGATATTAACGACATGATGACCAGACTAGCCATGATATTAGCTGCCACAATTCCAGGAACTGGCCTCAAGGAAATGGGAAAAAACTGACTTTGGAACTAAAGATTAATGGTACTTAAAACAATCAACATGACAGGGGTCAGACCACTGATGACTAATTTTAAGACGTGTCAGGGACTTCCCTGGTGGTCCAGTAGTTAAGACTCCACATTCCTAATGCAGAGGGCATGGGTTGGATCCTTGGTCAGGGAACTAAAGTCCAATATGCAGCATGGCATGGCCAAAAGACAAGATGACCATCAGAGTTGATGATGCTGTTTCTGCGATAGACCCCCTCCTTCTGTCTATAAAAGCTTTTGCCTGCTGCTTGTCAGTGGTGAGGAGTCCACCTTTGGACAGGAGTCTACCCTCCCTGCCAGTTGCTGGATTCCAAAATAAAGAAAACTTTCCTTTCCACCAACCTTGCCTCTTTATTGCCTTTTGAAAAGCAAGCAGCCAGACTCCACTTCTGATTACAGGGGTAGGTGAGTGATGATAAGCCCCTGGATTCATCATTAGAGTTTCTATAGAATTAGCTTAAGCTATTTCACGCCAGTTTGAGTTGACAGTCTATTGCTTGAAACCAAAACTGCCCCCTCCCCGGCAATATAATATGCAGTTAACATTTTTGCAACATCAGAACCATTTTTTGAAGTTATGGAATAGAGGACTCCCCTCTCCTGACTTCCAATCACGGTTTTAAATTCTTTTTGTGTGTGAAATAGAACAGCCTTATTGCTGACTGTAGAAAGTTTTAGTGCTCTGGATAGAAGATCCAATCAGTCATAACATTCCCTTGAGCTAAAGCCCAATCCAGAGCAATGCCCTAACTCTCTTCAAATCCATAAAGGGTGAAAAAGGTGGGCAAGCTGCTGCAGAGAAAAAGTTTGAAGCTAGCAGAGGTTGGTTCATGGGGGTTAAACTTAGAAGCAGTCTCCATACCATCAAAGTGCAAGGTGAAGCAACAAGTGCAGGTGTATTAACAGAAGCTGCAGTAAGTTAACCAGAGGATCTAGCTAAGATAACTACACTTGGCTATACTACACAACAGACTTTCATTGCAGAAGATGCCATCTAGGACTCTTATAGCTAGAGAGGGGAAGTCAATACCTGACTTCAAAGTTTCAAAGGACAGGCTGACTGCTGCCAGGGGCTAATACACTTGTGAAAGCCAGGGCTCATTGACCAGCCTGAAAACTCTAGGGCCTTTAAGAATAGGAAAATATTTGTAACACATAATAGACAAAAAAGTTAATTTCTTTAACATAATTAGTTTTACAAATCACTAATGAATTCAAATATGATCATATGGGGACTTCTTGGACACAAAAGCCTTTCGTTGTTCCTCTTTTTCTCATTTGTAGGGGAAAAGATCTGAACTGACTATGACTCAGATCATGAATTCCTTACTGCAAAATTCAGACTTAAAGAAGGCAGAGAAAACCACTAAGCTGTTCAGATATGACCTAAATCAAATCCCTTCTGATTATACTTTGGAAGTTGCAAATAGATTCAAGGGATTAGATCTGATAGAGAGATTTGTAACATTGTATTGGAGGTGATGAGCAAAACCACCCTGAAGGAAAATGCACAAAGGCAAAATGGTTGTCTGAGGAGGCCTTACAATAGCTGAGGAGAGAAGAGAAGCGAAAGGCAAAGGAGAAAGACACACTCATCTGAAAGCAAAGTTCCAAAGAATAGCAAGGAGAGAATAGAAAGCCTTCCTATGGGAACAATACAAAGAAACAGAAGAAAACAATAGAATGGGAAAGACTAGAGATCTCTTCAAGAAAATTAGAGATACCAAGGGAACATTTCATGCAAAGATGGGCTCAATAAAGGACAGAAATGGTATGGACCTAACAGAAGCAGAAGATACTAAGAAGAGGTGGCAAGAATACAGAAAAGAACTATACAGAAAAGATCTTGATGACCCAGATAACCACCTAGAGCCAGATATCTTGGAATGCGAAGTCAAGTGGGCCTTAGGAAATATCACTATGAACAAAGCTAGTGGAGGTGATGGAATTCCAGCTGAGTTACTTCAAATTCTAAGATGATGCTATGCAAGTGCTGCACTCAATATCCCAGCAAATTTGGAAAACTCAGTAGTGGCCACAGGACTAGAAAAGGTCAGTTTTCATTTCAATCCCAAAGAACGCTTAAACTACCACACAATTGCACTCATTTCACATGCTAGCAAGGTCACGCTCAAAACCCTTCAAGCTAAGTTTCAATGGAAGCTTCAGTGGCAGCCTCGCAGTGCTAGAGCTGCCGTGAGGAGATACCCACGCCCAAGGTCAAAGGAGAAGCCCAGCAAGATGATAAGCGAATTCACGTTTAGAGTCACACTCCATTCCCACCAGAAATGCTCAGAGGGCTCAAACAAATCTTGTGCACACCAGGACCCAGAGACCCCACAGAGACTGAGACAGAACTAACTGCATTTGAGTGTCTCCTGTGGAGGTGCAGGTCAGCAGTGGACTGCCGCAGGGCCAGGGGCTCTGGGGACAGCAGACTTGAGTATGGCATAAGCCCTCTTGGAGGAGGTCACCATTGACCCCAGCATAGAGCTGCCAGAACTTACACAGGACTGGGAAATAGACTCCTGGAGGGCACAAACAGAACCTTGTGTGCACCAGGACCCAGGAGAAAGGAGCAATGACCCCAAAGAGACTGACCCAGACTTGCCTGGGAGTGGCCAGCAGTCTCTGGTGGAGGTGTGGGTCGGTGGTGGCCTGTGGCAGGGCTGGGGACATTGAATATAGCAGTACCTGCATGGGACCTTTTGAGGGAGGTTGCCATTATCTTCATTACCTCCACCATAGTTTGGCCCCAAGTAAATAACAGGGAGGGAACACAGCTCCACCCATCAACAGAAAATTGGATTAAAGATTTTCTGAGCATGGCCCTGCCCATCAGAACAAGACCCAGTTTCCCCCTCAGTCAGTCTCTCCCACTAGGAAGCTTCCATAAGCCTCTTATCCTTCTCCATCAGAGGGCAGACAGACTGAAAACCACAATCACAGAAAACTAATCAAACTGATCACATGGACCACAGGCTTGTCTGACTCAATGAAACTATGAGCCATGCCATGTAGGGTCACCCAAGACGGATGGGTCATGGTGGAGAGTTCTGACAAAATGTGGTCCACTGAAGAAGGGAATGGCAAACCACTTCAGTATTCTTGCCTTGAGAACTCCATGAACTGCATGAAAAGGCAAAAAGATATGGCAGTGAAAGATGAACACTCCAGGTTGGTAGGTGCCCAATATGCTACTGGAGATCAGTGGAGAAATAACTCCAGAAAGAATGAAGAGATGGAGCCAAAGCAAAAACAACACCCAGTTGTGGATGTGACTGGTGATAAAAACAAAGTCAGATGCTGTAAAGAGCAATATTGCATAGGAACCTAGAATGTTAGGTCCACAAATCAAGGCAAATTGGAAGTGATCAAACAGGAGACGGCAAGAGTAAACGTTGACATTTTAGGAATCAGTGAACTAAAATGGACTGGAATGGGTGAATTTAACTCAGATGATCATTATATCTACCACTGTGGGCAAGAATCCCTTAGAAGAAATGGAGTAGCCATCATAGTCAGCAAAAGAGTCTGAAATGCAGTACTTGGATGCAGTCTCAAAAACGACAGAATGATCTCTGTTCATTTCCAAGGCAAACCATTCAGTATCACAGTAATCCAAGTCTATGACCCAACCAGTAACACTGAAGAAACTAAAGTTGAATGGTTCTATGACGCTTCTTCATAGACGGTTCTATGACTTTCTGGAACTAACACCCTAAAAAGATGTCCTTTTCATTATAAGGGATTGGAATGCAAAAGTAGGAAGTCAAGAAACACCTGGAGTAACAGGCAAATTTGGCCCTGGAGTACAGAATGAAGCAGGGCAAAGGCTAATCAAGTTTTGCCAAGAGAATGCACTGATCATAGCTCATCTCACACACTAGTAAAGTAATGCTCAAAATTCTCCAAGCCAGGCTTCAACAGTACATGAACCATGAACTGGTAGATATTCAAGCTGGATTTAGAAAAGGTAGAGGAACCAGAGATCAACTGCCAACATCCACTGGATCATCGAAAAAGCGAGAGAGTTCCAGAAAAACATCTACTTCTGCTTTACTGACTATGCCAAAGCCTTTGTGTGGATCACAACAAAGTGTGGAAAATTCTTCAAGAGATAGGAATACCAGACCCACCTGACCTGCCTCCTGAGAAATCTGTATGCAGGTCAAAAAGCAACTGTTAGAACTCTGCATGGAACAACAGATTGGTTACAAATTGGAAAGGAGTACTTAATAAACTTTTCTCCACTCCAAATGACAACGTTTCCATTTTTTGGCCTCACAGTGCATTGGGCACAGGAACTTGTGCTCAGCAATACTAAGAGAAAAAAAAAATGCAGCTATCTAATACAAAAAAACAGGCAAAGGATAGTAACAGGTAGTTGAAAGAAAAACAAAGAGAATCATGTGCTTAACTTCACTCATAATTAAGTACACACCAAAACAAATTACGCTTTTCAATGACGAGAAAAACAAGCATACATTATTCTGCTAATGCACAAGGCTGGCAAACAACAGGTGATGGATGTGTAAATTGATACAACTTCTGCAAGGCAATTTTGCAACATCTATCAGAATTTATAATGCTTGAACACTGTGAAGTGTAAGTCTACAGCTAGGATTTCATCCAGTGAGCAAACTCTCAAAAATTACAAGGCATATGTTTCCATGTGTTTACTGATCCATCACTGGTAATAACAAAAACTTGGGGACTTCCCTTGTGGTCCAGAGGTTAACACTCTGCTTTCAGCTCAAGGGACTCCAGTTCAATCATTGGTCAGGGAACTAAGATTCCTCATGCCACACCGCATGGCCAAAAGAAAAAAAAAAACCCTGCACATGACCTAAATACCCATCAATTAGTCTGCCTGGTTAAATAAATTATTATATACCCAATCAGTTCAACATTAGTTAGTACTGCAAATTAAGAATTATATAATACGTGCTGTTAAAAGAATGGAATCATGCATGCTGTTAAATAAAGTGAACAAAAACAAAGAATATCACATACATTATCATCTATATGTATAAGGGGAAATATATTCAAACATTTTCCCAGGAAGCATACAAAGGAACTGTTAATGAGGCAGTCAGTTAGGCAGAACTTTAGGGAGAGGAATTGGTAGAGACTTTTTCATTTTATGACTTTTGCTTAATTTAAACTTTTATTTTACCATATATATGAATCTATATTATATATTTATGCTATATTATACAGTGTATTTAATATTTATTTATACCTACCACTGGACCACCAGGGAAGTTCTCCAAAGTGAGTTTTGAACTCTAAGAATGTGTAGAGCTAGACAGGGGTGAGGCTTACTCATGAGGAGACAGTAGAGAGCAGTGCTTAGAGGAGGAGCTTAACAAAGCAGGACAATTTACAACTAAGGCTGGTAACACCAAGGTCCTCTACCCACCACAGCCCTGATGGAGGGCATGAAAGGAGGAGAGGGAGAGGAGAGAAATAAAGTTTGTTTCCCCTCCTTCACAGTCTTGCCTTCTCCTGGTAACCACAGAAAGATGCCCTGACTCCAAAATAAGGGCTTTTAACCTCTAGGTAATATGGAATAAGGGCTTCCCAGGTGGCTCAGTGCCTGCTAAGCAGGAGACATGAGTTTAATCTTTGGGTCAGGAAGGTGCCCTGCAGAAGAAAATGGCAACCCACTCCAATATTCTTGCCTGGGAAATCCCATGGACAGAGGAGCCTGGTGGGCTGCAGTCCGTGGGGTTGCAAAAGAGTCAGATGGTTTAACAACTAAACAACAACAACAATACAGAGTAAACTGTCAGCAGAGGCTGAATCAAAACTACCCAAATAAGTACATCACTAAGTGAGGGACTGAGTCTTAGCTTCATTTTATTCCGAGCCTTTAGCATCCAACACAGTCAGGCAAATGGTAGGAATGTGAGGAATACCTGAATATTTGTCCCTTTGGTTGTCTAAGAGGACATTTCAAAGATACCAAGAGTTTCCAGGTGAATCCATGAGTCTATCCCCAGCCTTTGAGATCTTCATCTGGAAAGGAGGAGTTTATTGCAATTCACTACATTTTCAAATCTTTTCAATGCTTTTTTTTGTTTTGATATATTATTACTTCCCAAGGTGTTTTAATAAGGAGACAGAGATTAGGCAATGGACACATTGTGGAATTTATTAGCTCTTCTTCAAGAAGGAAATAAAATTCTTTCCAAAATACATGGCTTAATTATACAAGGCGGGTATGCTATATAAGATGTGGTCATTTTTAGAATGTGTGTTTTGAATTTTAGGTTTTTGGTCCTATTTTCCTGGATAATACACATTTTAAGCTTTTCCTGTTTTCTGCCTTTAAACTTAAAGCTTCTTGTATCTTTGAGGAGGTTTGCCTAGAAGAAGATCCAGGATGCAAATATTCCCATCATTAAACTGCTACACTATTTATTAAAGCTATGGTTTGCTGGGTTTTGTATTGAGTGACATTATAACATCAAGAAATTGTCAAAGTGCATCATTCACTCCCAAAGTGGCAGCTTTGAGTAAAAGAATCATAGAGAAATAAATGGGGGCCATTAGAGAGATTTTTTATTTTTTTGCCTTTCTTCTAAAAGGTGGCTTTGGACAACCAGAGAGAGAAGTGAGAGCTGAAGTTCTCCCAGAGGAGAAAAGGTCTAGTGACAAGTAGGAGCTGCTGAGCTCTCAGAGACAGTGGCAGAGATGAGTGAAGGACACAATTAACACTGCCCTCTAAGGTAGGTGTCCCTTGTGGCTCAGGTGGTAAAGGGCCTGTTGGCTCAAATGGTTCGCCTGCAGTGCAGGAGACCCAGGTTTGATCCCTGGGTCAGGAAGATCCCCTGGAAAAGGGAATGGCTTCCCACGTCAGTATTCGTGCCTTGAAATTCCATAGACAGAAAACCTGCCAGGCTACAGTCCATGGGGTCACAGAGACAGACACAACTGAGTAATTAACACTTTCTCTTTCATCTAATGTACACGTGGCCATAACATGGAACAGAATGATCAGCACTGAGGACATGGATCGAGGAAGAGGCATGCTGGCTAATTTCTGACTGGTTGTTAGACACTGGCAACTTCACCTTGAGTGCTGGGTATTTAGGGGTACCTGTAAGCATTCAGAAGATTTGCACCATTATAAAATTCAGTTGCCTAGACACACTTTGATTCTTCTAGGTATTGATTTTGATGAGTTTTAGATGGAACCAGAACAGCATTTATTGTAGAGTCCTCTCTCTGATGTGGATTATGAGGTTTTCCACTCTAGCTGATGGGATCAGAAAATGTACGCTGCTCTGTGTGAGCCCCGGCTATCGTCTCCATAATCCTTCTGGTTGGTTCATTTCCTAGCCCCACATAGTTTCATGTGTCAATCAATATGAAGCTGGAGACACAGCGGGGCCCCGTGATATCTGAAGTCTCTGTGCGCGACTTTCACTTCTCTCCCACTCTTTCCTGGGAACACCAGCGACCTTGGCTATCCCTGATTCCCACTTCATCTCCTCTCAGAGGGACCACTGGGCCCACCTGCGTTCCCTCTGCCACAGACCCAGCTTGGACATTCTCGGCAGGCAGAAACCGCCTCTCCATAGCGTTCACTCTCTTTCATTGCTGATCTCCAAGTTCTTTGTTCTGGTTGTTTCTTATATTCTATCTAGTTTTTTTGGTGGGTTTTCTTTTTACTTTATTTTTCACAGATGGGAGGGTAAAACCTGTCTTTATTACTCCACCTTTGACTGGAGTGGCAGTTCACTTGCTTTCATGAGCAAGTCCAGAACCCCACATAGAGCCAGTGTAGATCATCCCGCCTTGATAAAACTTCTTTATTCACAGCAGGTTTCACTTTCTTGGTGTTGCCTCATTTTTCTGTTTAGTTAATAATGGACAAAAAGCAGTCCACAGGATCCTGCTGATGATCTTTTCTGTCTATTGTGACACCCTCCTGAAAAGACCAGAACTAGGCAGTAGCGTCTAAGTAATAAAACAGAGATGAAAGTGCCTTCAGTTAGATGAATCTGGCTTTCATTACTGCCTCTGCCACTGTCTCTACCAGCAAAACAGCAAGGGTGAGAGATGACATGTGTTAACAAAGAGATTTTTTATTTATACTATGCATATCTTCACATTCTGTTTCAAGGAAGATGCATTTTCTTGTAATTTAAAAAATAATTTGAAATAACAAAACAGCCAATGAAGAATATCTGATCCATGGGGCCCTCATAAATATTAATTGAGATAATATGCATGATCAATAAAGTGGAGCTATAATTTGGACTATCATTCCACTATTCCATTAGTACAAAGCAGTCATACTCTAAACAGCCAGTTTGATTTCACAGATAATAAAAGTATGTCTTCTATAAATGATCCAGTTTGCTTTCTTTCCCTTCTAAAAAGCCCTGGGAATATTCCTCAGGGCCCAGTGGGGTTTTGCCAGAGGAGTTTGGAATTCCTTAAATGTGTATGAACATAGCCGTGCAGATTTCCACTGAATGACCTTTTATTAGCCAAACCTCCAAAATGCTGGTGAAGGGAGAATTTAGGCCAGCTTTAAAATGGATGAAGGCTTGGATTCATGATAGTAGCTAGTTGAGGAGAGATGAAGGGAGGAGGATCTAAAGCCTATTTAGAAAGAAAAAGAAACCAACTTGGTTATTAATATTTACTGCATGCATTTAATTTTGCACTAGGCACTATCTCCCACTCTTTGAGCTCCTAGGTCATCCCTCAGTTTTCTTCTCAAGCTTAAATCCTATCATAATATTTGAACAGGTATCACAAAAAAGAATGTCTGACACATTTATCACTCTTCCCTCCTCTTATGGACAAACACTGCTAATCTATCATGGTATTCTTTCTATCTGACCCTTAAAATGGCCTAGAAACTGTCATGAGTTGAAATAGCTATCCAGGCAGACAGAATATTCATTCAGTCATGTTTGGTATAAAATCTGAAAACTTGTTACCATCCTATGAAGATTTCAGCATTCATTTAGGAGATTCATCCAATAACTTAGCCCTGAAATTTCTAAAGCTCCTTATTTTAATGACCTCTTCTCCAGTTCAGCCCCTACTCTCACCCTAGAAATTGTCATGAGGTGAAATAGATGTCTTTTTTAATGACCTTCCAAGGGACAACCGTCAGTCTTTCTGAAGCTCTCATGACTCCACTTTTTCTGCCCTTAGCCTTGGACCATGGCATTTCCATTCTATCCAGAAGTTCCTTTCCTGGCTCTTCTTTCCAACACGGGACCCCATGGCGAGAGTCTAAGCCACTCTTCGCCAGCACCTTCAGATTCCTGGTGACTACTCATTTGCCCTGCCTCTTGCTATACCTACTTAGCAAAATATGGCACCTGATTTAGCACTGCAGTTTTCTTTTTCCTTCTCCAAGAAGTTAAGTGCTGGTGGAAAAAATCCTGCAACCACAATTTGTGGAACAGAAAACCCATGGCTTAGAACCTCAGTCAGGCTCTCAGTATTGCCCTTTTATTTTTTAAATTTTGTTGGGGTATAATTGATTTACAGTGTTGTGTTAGATGTACAGCAAAGTGAATAAGTTATACATCTTTCCCCTTACAGCCATTACAGAATATTGAGTAGAGTTCCCTGTGATATATCATATGTCCTTTTTAGTTATCTATTTTATATATAGCAGTGTATACGTGCCAATTCAGTCTCCCAATTTATCCTTCACACCCATACCCCTCAGGTAACCATAAAATTATCTCAGTGTTGCTCTTGACTTTGATCAGCTCCTTCCTCTATTGACCTCAATGGCTTTTCCAAATTTTCTTCATTTTCTTTAAGGTCTTCTCAACCTCTCCATGCCTAGAAAACATTCGTGTCTGTTATTGAGAAAAATAAGAAAGCAGTATTTTTTTTTACCCCTTTCAGCTTTCTGAAATTTCCCTGCAAATATACCTAGTGGCTCAGAGGTTAAAGCATCTGCCTCCAGTGCGGGAGAACCTGGGTTCGATCTCTGGGTCGGGAAGATCCCCTGGAGAAGGAAATGGCAACCCACTCCAGTATTCTTGCCTGGAGAATCGCATGGACGGAGGAGCCTGGTAGGGTCACAAAGAGTCGGACACGACTGAGCGACTTCACTTCACTTTTCACTTATACCTATAGGAATGTCTGCTCCACCATCAATATGCAGACCATGATAAATGGCACTGTTCCATTTACATTTACTGTTATTAATCTCAAAGTATTGTGTCTGCCAGAGAACCCTTAAAGCCTTGCTGATTGAATCTGCCCACATTCTTACTACTAACTTCAGCTGGACTTGGATGGCTATCCAGAAACCGTGGTATCTGCCTAGGGCAGGTCCAACTGTCCCAGGTCTCCAAGGCTACTTTAGTATCTCCTACTGAGCAGAAGGGCAGGGGTAGGCTTTGATTCTCAGCTGATTCTTTGATCCTCTCCTTTCCATTCCTCTGGGCTTTCACCCTTATGCCCATCATTGAGGAAGTAATCCCTTCCCTGTTAATCCCAGTTACAGGCAGTCTTGCCGCCTATGGTTCATAGTGCTAGACCTAATCCATCAATTATCTTCCTTTCTTTGTGTCTTCACAAAGTCTCTGAAAGTCTTACAAATAAAATAGAAATGTAATTTTAGAAATAAAATGTAAAATTATAAAAATGTAAAATTTTACAATTGTAAAATTGTAAAAATGTAAACTTTCTGCCCAATTAAGCTACTTCATCATACCCTTTCCTTTCATCAGAGCGTATTTTGCAAGTTTTTACTATCAGCCTCCATTTCTTTAAAATCTGTTTTTCCCTAAACCTTAAAAAATGTGGCTACTTCTCACACATTTTTATGAAACTTCTTTCTCAAAAGTTAACAGTAAATAACCCACAAAGCCAAGATAGCTCTGCTATTATCCACCTAAACCCCACAAAGAAATATCTGTAAGTTTTTATCTTCCTCTTAAAAAAAAAAACTTTTAAACTTAAAAAAACTCTTAAATAGCATGTGCATACAATATGTACATACCACATAAATTACACAGCTTGATGAACTGATGCCCTGTAATCACTTGCCAGGGTAAGAAATTAATCAGAGTCAGCATCAGAGGAGTGGGCTGTGGCTGTTCCAATTTATATCCCACCCTCCAGAGACAGACACTATCTTGACTTTCATGTCGGTTACTTGCTGGCTCTTGCTTATTATTTCACCACTCATGTGCATCCCTGAGTAGTTTGTTTTGCCTGTTTTTGAAGTTTGTGTAAATGGAACCACACAGTATATACATCTTTGGATCTGGCTTCTTTTACTCAGCATATTTGTGAGATTTATCTGTTGCCTTGCATTTAGCTATAGTTCATTCATTTTTATTGCTCTTACAGTATCCCGCAACATATACTACAATGTATTTATCCACTCTACCATTGATGGCCTCTTGGGTTGTTTTCAGATAGAGGTAATAGATGGCTCAGACTGTAAAGAATTCACCTGCAGTGCAGGAGACCTGGGTTCAAGCCCTGGGTCAGGAGGATCCCCTGGAGAAGAAAAGGGCAACACACTCCAGTATTCTTGCCTGGAGAATCCCATGGACAGAGGACCCTGGTAGGTTATACTCTATGGGGTCACAAAGAGTGGGACATGACTGAGCGATTAACACTTCACTTTCAGTATGAATAATGCTGCTATGAACATCTTTGTATATGTGTTTGGATGTGTGTGCACACAATTCTTTGGGGAATATTTCGAAGAGTGAAATTTCTGAGTAAGAAAGTGCATGTATCTTTCATTTCAGTAAACAATGTCAAACTGTTCTCCAAAGTGTTTGTCCTACTTTATACTCCCATGAGCAATATATCAGTTCCCACAGTTTTAAATCCTCACCAAAACTTGGCATCATCAATTTTATTGATTTTCACTGAAAACTTAGATATACGCTTTTAATTTGCTTTTGCATAATCACTAATTCGGGACCTTGCACACATTTTTGGATATTTGGGTAACTTTTAAAAAGAAGTACCCTTTCAGATCTTTGCCTGTGTTTCCCCTGTGCTGTTGATACAACAGTTACACGTGTTACCAGTATTTTCTCTCTTCTATGCCTTACTTCTTTACTCTTTTAATGGTTACTTTTGAAAGACAGAGTTTTTATGTGAATGCTAGTGACTGTAATGGGTTTTTTTTTGTTTGTTTGTTTAAAAGGGTTCTATATGAAGTTTTCATGGCTGCCAAGTGGTTAAGGCTTTGCCTTCCAATGCAGGGGACATGAGTTGATCCCTGGCCCAGGGCTAATATCCCATATGCCTTGTGGCCAGAAAATCAAAAGATAAAACAGAAGCAATATTGCAACAAATTCAATGAAGATTTAAAATATGGTCCACATCAAAGAATTAAAATAAAAAGGTTATATGTATTTTACAAGGTGAGAAAGACTCGTTTCGAGGGTAAAAGTTACTATATTTTGAACCTTGTATATGAAATGTATACCAAAACAGTAGTCACTATCTTAATATTTATGTAAATGCTTACTAGATTCTAAATTTTTTGCACAGAAATGGAATTATACTTGTCTATGCCTTTTCTACAGTTCCTACCACTAATCTTTGCTTATAACATGCTCTCAGTAAACAGCTCAGTCCTGAGACAAGTATCTACAAACATCTTGTATGAGTATGTGCTCAGTTGCTAAGTTGTGTTTGACTCTTTGTGACTGCGTGGATTGTAGCTCACCAGGCTCCTCTGTCCATGGGATTTTCCAGGCAAGAATATTGGAGTGGGTTGCCGTTTCCTCCTCCAGGGGATCTTCCTGACCCAGGGATGGAACCCACATCTCCTGTATCTCCTTCATTGGCAGGAGGATTCTTTACCACTGGGAAGCTCCACAAACATCTTGATAACTATTAATTCAAAATCTGGTGCTCTGTGATAACCTAGAGGGGTGGGATGGGGTAGAAGGTGAGAGAGAGGTTCAAGAGGGAGGGGACATATGCCTGCTTATGGCTGACTCATGTTGATGTATGGCAGAAACCATAATATTGTAAAGCAATTATCCTCCAATAAAAAATTTTTGAACCTCATATTTTTAACTTGTCATCAAGCAAAATTATTCTTTATGGTGTTAACTCATTCAAGCCATAAACCACCTTTAACCAGCCAATGGGAGCTAGGTGGAAAAAAAGGGATGGGTCAAGGAGACTATTGACTCGTGTTCCTGCAAAGCTATCTGCTCATGAAGTGCAGGTTGGAAACACTCATTCCTGGGAGCTAGAGCTTCAGGCTGCAGTACTGTAGAGTCTCTACCTTCCGGTTAGAGCTATGGGTGAGAAAGAGAAGTGGCAGAGACAGTCAAACAGAGAAAACTCTTAAGAACAGGGATTCTAGAAACAATGAGAAGTTGAAAAGGCCAGGATGGAACCCAGGAAGCATAAGAAAAGAATGCCTCGGCAGAATGCTCTTGGAGAAACTGTATTTACACTCTTGCTCTGTGCCAGTCTGTCTGCCAGACACTTGGCACTCATTTCATCCGTTAATCCTCAAGATAAACTGATGAGGCCTGCACTATCATTTCCCCAACTTTATAGATCAGGAAATGAGCATTAAGGAAGTTCCATAATTGGTCCAAAATCACAAAACTGGCAAGTGAGAGCCTGACCCCAGAGTCTGAGTTTGAAGCCAGGGAGCCTGATCTCAGACAGGTTTGTGTGAACCTGTACACAACACATGGGACCACTCCTTGGCTGGCCTCCTGGCCACACACACTTGTTTTCATCTGTTTCAAACAGCTCCGGGGACTCTTACCAGGAAGGTAAACTCCAGTCACTCAAGATACAGAATGAGCATGCCCGTGCTCACTCCAGGGCCACGGGGGCAAGAGGAGGAAGGAGAACAGGGTTGGGGTGTATTTTAGAGGCAGCCTAGAGTAAGTCATATTCACAGGGCCTTAAGAGACCTCCTAAGAGGTCTCTGAACATTAGTGGTTTCAACTCCAAATATTTTATAAACATGTATTGAGTGCCCAGCCTTGTGCTTAGTGGCGGTTTGCTCAGAATTTTCAAATTACCCCAAAGATTATTGCAGCTCGGATGAAGTAAAGATGCTATCACAGATGAGCATGATGTGTCGAATGTGTAAGAGAGAGGCCTGGGGTTGAATGGGCTAGGGTTTATAGGAGCCATTTAGCAAGCGATGAGGATGCTCTCCTCCTAGCAGCTGGTTCTACTGCCAACCTGTACATTCTCACTGAGAGCAAGCTTGGTGATGAATCAGTGACATGCATTTGTATGCCTTGTAAGAGCATGTATTTAGAACCTACCGGGTACCTAACACCATATGCAGATTTCAGCTGTTGATGATACAGCTGAGGAGACAGAAGATTTAGGTTTACAGAGCAGCATAAACATCTCAGATTCAAAATGGCACTAGCCATTCCCAAATGCTGTGACTCCCGCAGATAAGGCTTTTGTGTATTATGTAAAGGCATTGGGCAATGGAATATTGGTGTTCCCCCTACTCCCCATCCAAATCTCCCTTGTGTCCACAAAGCCAGATTAGAAGATATAAATCTGATTAAAGCATTCATTACTTTAGCGTTTTCAGTTCTATGTGACGCAGGATGGGCAAGCTAAAACTTAAGTGTTCTAGGAGTCTTGAGGGATTAAGAAATCAACAAACTTTGTCCTTGAGAACAAGGAGAATATGTTAGGGTTCCCATCACCTGGGGGAATGTCTGGCACTTAATATCACTTAATTTGTTGGTTGACGAATCAGCGCATAGTGATAGAGGAACATCAGCAGCTTAGTGAAAGCAGTGTGGTGATCAAGTAGAAGATGGGGAAAAGCTAGGTGGCAACTGTCAGGAGCTCCTGATACCCTGCAAGACCCCTGACTAACATAAGTTCAAATTAGGTTGAGTGGGCTCTGCCAGAAACCTCAAGCTGCTGCCTTCTTGTTGAAACAGGTGTCATCTCAGTCTCAGACTTTATCTGGAAAGCAGAAGAAGGAGATGTTTGCCTAGAGCCATTTTTAGAAAATGAGAGAGATTCATTCCTGCCTGTCACAGCTGTCTATTCAATTTGAACAAGCAAGACTCAGGAGCGAGCAAACCATTAATGTAAAAACATAAAAATCAATGTGAAATGTAAACCCCTGTGTGATGTTTTGAAAACACCATTTGGATGAGACTCAAAACTGGTTCATATAATCATTATTTTGTCGTCCGTTTTGCTTACTTATCTTACTTTCTACTTGGAGAAAGTACTGAAAAATCTACTACTCCTCAAAGATTTAGAAGGTAAATATGAAAAGGAATTTTGAATATAAAATAAGATATGACAAGGTATCTTTCCTCCTTTAGATGCAGAAGCAAATTTGCTTTGATATTTATAGATTCCCTAACCTGTGATTCATGTTCAAGAGAAAGCAGCAGCCCACCAGGGATTTGCTCACATGAAAAGTGCACTTATTATATTAACTCAATTAGATCCACATTAGAATCTGTTCTCCATGTGGAAAAAAAAGAACAATAGAATATTAAATCACTGCAATTTCAGGTCCCAAACAGCATCCTGAGTTTCAGAATGACTCACAGGAATATAATGAACAACCCAAAGCTCTTGGATTAAGACAAAAATAAGATCTCCATAATTCTTTCCAGTTGGTAGGGTAGCAAGATTTTAGTTGTGGCCATAGAAATAACAACATATTGACTGAGATGTGTGTGACGTAGAGAACAAGTGGGGAAAATGGCCCACGATTCCTGAGTCAGTTGGAAAGAGGTTGTGACATATCACCAAGCAGAAGTGGGGATTTCAAATCATCAACAAATGTTACTGAATTCTTTTTCCTATTACTCGTTTTCTTCAGAATTTGTTGATAGCATTCGAATAACTACACACACACTGTCAATGGCAAATAATAAATCAATGTGGGGAGCAATGATAACTACTCATCCTTTGCAAAAGTAAGCAAGGTATACACATATATAGGGGCTTCCCTCGTAGCTCAATTAGTAAAGAATCCTCCTACAATGCAGAAAATGTGGGTTCAATCCCCCCACTGGGAGAATTCCCTGGGGAAAAGCGTGTTAACCCACTTCAGTATACTTGCCTAGAGAATCCCATGGACAGAGGAGCCTGGTGGGCTACAATTCATAAGGTCACAAAGAGTTGGACATGACTGAAGCAACTGAGCACATCCACATGTGCTCACACACGTATACGTGCTCTCTGCTCTACTCCTGAGCCTCCTGCATTTCAGGCGGATTCTTTAGTGCTGAGCCACCAGAAGACCTGCACATGTATAGATTTGTATGTATATTCATACACGCATATATGTATATATTACAAAAGTTGCCTTAAAGCTCAACATTCAAAAAACAATGATCATGGCATCCAGTCCCATCACTTCATGGGAAATAGATGGGGAAACAGTGGAAAACATCCTTTCTAGATGGTATTTTAAAATTTATTTTATAGTAACATACAATACCATAATCAGCTTATTTTCATTTCTCAAGAAACTTTGAGCAAACATTTGAAGATATGATAAAGAATCTTAAAAATAATACCATTCTTGGGAAATAGTTTGCCATCTATGGTTTGTCACCATCTATCGAGGAAGAAACACAAGCTGGAATCAAGATTGCCGGGAGAAATATCAATAACCTCAGATATGCAGATGACACAACCCTTATGGCAGAAAGTGAAGAGGAACTAAAAAGCCTCTTGATGAAAATGAAAGAGGAGAGTGAAAAAGTTGGCTTAAAGCTCAACACTCAGAAAACGAACGTCATGGCATCCGGTCCCATAACTTCATGGGAAAATAGATGGGGAAACAGTGGAAACAGTGTCAGACTTTATTTTTTTGGGCTCCAAAATCACTGCAGATGGTGACTCCAGCCACGAAATTAGAAGACCCTTACTCCTTGGAAGAAAAGTTATGACCAACCTAGATAGTATATTCAAAAGCAGAGACATTACTTTGCCGACTAAGGTCCATCTAGTCAAGGCTATGGTTTTTCTAGTGGTCATGTATGGATGTGAGAGTTGGACTGTGAAGAAGGCTGAATGCCGAAGAATTGATGCTTTTGAACTGTGGTGTTGGAGAAGACTCTTGAGAGTCCCTTGGACTGCAAGGAGATCCAGCCAGTCCATTCTGAAGGAGATCAGCCCTGAGTGTTCTTTGGAAGGAATGATGCTGAAGCTGAAACTCCAGTCCTTTGGCCACCTCATGCGAAGAGTTGACTCACTGGAAAAGACTCTGATGGTGGGAGGGATTGGGGGCAGGAGGAGAAGGGGACGACAGAGGATGAGATGGCTGGATGGTATCACTGACTCGATGGACGTGAGTTTGAGTGAACTCTGGGAGATGGTGATGGACAGGGAGGCCTGGTGTGCTGTGATTCATGGGGTCGCAAAGAGTCGGACACAACTGAGCGACTGAACTGAACTGACTGAAGATGAAGGACACACCCTTTGAATGAGCAATAGTCTCCTAAATACAGACTCTACAGAAATATATACACATATTCACCAAAACACATGTACTAAGATAAGATGTTCACTAGAAAAATGTTCCCAATAGCAAAAACAGAAACTTACCTAGAAACCACCAAAATATTCACTACCAGCGGAATGGCTACACAGTTGTGATACAGTCACTTAAGGCAAAGCTATAATGTTGTGAAAATAAATGCACCACAACCCATCAGCATGGATCAACTGTACAAACAAAGGATGAAAAGGGGCGAGATACAAAAGAAACATGTAGTATTAATCCATTTATACTATGCTTAGGGTGTATACACAGATAGCAAAACCAAGGCAGTGACTATCACACACTATCTGGGAGTGGGACAAAAGGGCTGTAAGCTGGAAGGGGCACACTTGGGGCTTCTGGAGACCTGACAATGTTATGTGACCTAGACTGTGATTTATAGATATTTGCTTTGTAATTTTTATCAAAACTTACACATATGCTTAAATGCTTCCCTGTATCTATGTTACATATCATAATAAAAACTACAAAAATTAAACAAAGCACCTGATACCATTCTGAGTCAAAACCATAGTTTATACAAACCAATATTCTATCTATGATACCAAAGGGTATTTTATGCTAGTTTCCAAGGAGTCATCTTTTGGGCTTGCAGGATGAATTCTAAGATTTGGGCATTTATAATCCCAAAATAAAGTACAGAGAAACAGGAGATCAAATTGTCCAAACCGTCATAGTAAAAATCAGCCCCAGTACTGAGTATATTTAGAATAGATGAGAAGATGGAACTTCAGACTATTCTTCGTTGTTAGATCTTTAACAGTTACTTCTATCTATATAGACCATTACTTTCCAAGAATATAGTATTTCTTGAAGAATTTACTACATAAATTTTAAGTCCTCTTAAATAATACTATTAATATATTCTTCCTATCATCATTGCTCATATCTACCTACCCTGCAAAAAAGGAATCTGACAGCTGAACAAAAGAAGTATATGAGGCATGTCAAGAGGCTTAAAGTCATCTAACTAAAAGAAAATCTCTTTTCTACTTAAGCTCCACATCCAAACACCTGTTGGAGGTGATGGGTGATGGCGAAGAAAGAGGAAAATAAGCTTTGAATTGCTTATGGTATACACACACACACACACACACACACACACACACAGAGTCTCACATACAGCACCATTTTGTATGGGGAACCTCCCACAAAATGTTAGCAGTATATTTCATTTTCACTTAATATTTGTTGGTACATTTTCAGTTCCATGTTCAGCATAATTACTATTCTAATAGGATGTTTTACAAGCCTGAAAAATGCAGATTTCTACCCACTGGCAAGACTCATCATCACAGGGAATTCCAGCTTGATGGGTTTTTAGCTGACCACATCGATTGCCCAGTAAATGGTGACATTTTCTAACCTGCTGTGCAGAGCCAAGTGTCTAAATTTTGGCCAATAAGATGCAAGCATGAGAGTGTGTGTGTGTGTTAGAGTGTGCGTGTGTGTGTGTGTGTGTGTATGTTTAAGGAAGTTGCTTGTTTTCCACTCTTTTGTTCCCTCTTCACACTGAATAGAAAAAAGTAAGAGAAGTAACTGCCTCTGACCCAGAGATGACAGTTCCTGATGAGAATGGCAGAGCTACCTGATCATCTTGAGACACATTTCTGGAGTGTTGTCTGAGTAAAAGCTAAATGTTTATATCTTATTTCTGTACTGCAACTTGAGGATACTGTTAAAGTCGATTTAAAATATAAAAGACAAAATAAATTATTTGTAGTGGTGCTGGGTAAAGCATCTGCCTACAGTGTAGGAGACAAAGGTTCAATCCCTGGGTTGGGAAGACCCCCTGGAGAAGGGCATGGCAACCCACTCCCATATTCCTGCCAGGAGAATTCCATGGACAGAGGAGGCTGGTGGGCTACAGTCCATGGGGCTGCAAGAGTCAGACACAACTGAGCCTGCACAGACTAAATGAATATGAGTTTTACTTTAGACACATCTGGCAACATGCTAACTGGTAAGAATAATAAAAAATGGACAGTACAAATTAAATCACTGCATTACATCAAACAAAAGTAAATGTGATACGGAGAGCAAACAGAAAACTTTAACCTGAAACATATATATACATATTAATTTTATGTACATGGTCTGGAATGGCAAGTTTTTCTCTAAGCGTTATACAAAAGGTAAAAATCACAGAGGAAAAAATTGAGATACTTGACTCCAGCCGATTTTAAAAATACTTGCACATCAACACTAGGTTGAACATAACTACAGTGCAACTGATAAACTGAAGAGAACCAATTTGGTTTAAGGTATGTATCTGTGATATTTAAAAACTCCTAAAGTCGGTAAGCAAAAGACATTGGGAAAATGGCAAGGAACGTTGTATTAATACTGATTCTTGTTTGCAAGCTATGGGAAGCAACACTGGTTAACTTGAAAGAGTTAATTACTGGGAGGACATACGAAAGCTAAAAGGAAAGAAAACTGGATGCAGAAAGGACAAGAGAAGTAGTTCCGGAGGAACTACAATACAGTCTTCTCTGAGTGCTATCACTGGAATAAAAGGACAGCTCTCTGGAGATGTTTTGAGGTGGAAGATGATGGTTTCCTGGTGACTGCTTTCAGGAGATAACATTTGAAAGGAAATGAGGTGAGACTGGGCAGAGGGAGAAGCCAACTCAAGCTGCGGATGCAGCTGAAGCCTCAGCCAACCCCACAGGGTGCTCCTGAGAGTAGCCCCAAGTAGAGGCAAGGGCCTTTGTTTGGTGCTTTTCTCCAGGCCTGTCTTGGGCTGTCCACAGCTTGTAAGGCAGTTGTCTATAGTTACGGAGGCAGTAAAGTATGAGCAGCTAATAGACACAGGAGCGGACTTATTTTCTGACTTTGCACCACACCACAGAAAATTCAAAACTCTTACAAGAAACAGACCGGCACACTTGGTCATGTGCTCAGAGTTTGACGGGAGCAGTCCAGGTCCTCTAATATTCTGTCCTTCTAAAACTGCACAGAGAGGCCATACACCACCCCCACCACCAAAAAACCCATCTGTATGCTCGTACCAAAACAAGGCAGAGTGGAAGCCAGACTCCCAGGATACAGCCACTGTCTATTATAGGTATCAATGGGCAATTCAGGAATAATGATATATAAATGACTGGTAGGTTTCTAAAAGTTCACCCTCACTAGCAACTGCTGATCTGAAAATTAAGCCTTGCAAATGAGAGTGACAGGGCTTCCCAGCTGGCTTTATTGGTAAAGAGCCTGCCGGCCAGTGCAGAAGACATGACAGATGCAGGTTCGATTCCTGGGTTGGGAAGATCCACTGCAGGAGGGCATGGCAACCGACTCCAGTATTCTTGCCTGGAGAATTCCACGGACAGAGGAGCCTGGCAGGCTACAGTCCATGGGGCCACAGAGTTGGGCGCGACCGAAGCAACTTAGCACAATGAGCGTGACAAAAATTAAGAAGGATCTTTCTCAGAATTTCCAAGGGTGGTGGGAGACAGGCACTCAAATACAATGCTAACAGAAGAATAAAACTGTATATATAACCTTCCTGAAAATCAATTTTGCAATGTATGCCAAAAGTTTTAAAAATATACCTATTCTGCAATTGCACTTCTAGGAATTTAGCCTAAGGAAAGAACCAATTATTTAAAAAGTTAAATGCACAAAAAGATATTTAATGCAGCATTGTTTGCTATATTTATAAAGGAAGGAAGTAAACTAAACATTTAGAAGAGGTTGTAGAGTCAGTAAATTATGGAAAATCCAAATGATGCAATATGATGAAGCCATTAGGAATCAACTGGTTGCAAGACAATTACATATACAGAGAGATGGTCATGTTACTATAAGTTTTAAAAACTACAAAATACATAATAAATCCTGTAATATCAAAAAACAAAAGGTAAATTTTATTTTAACCTGATGGCATTACAGGTACTATCTCCCAAATCTGTAACAGAAGAAGACAGCTTACATGTCACTCAAAAATCATTTAAAAGCCTCTCAAAATCAAAACAAAAAGCAAAATTAAAAAACTGAAGTAGGACACACCCTCCAAAAAAGATACAATTGAAAAGGTTAGCCTTGGAACCATTTTTTAAATTTCAATAAAACATTAAATGTTTCAAATATTTAATTATTCATGTATCAGGCACTGTCCTAAAAACCTTCTAGATAGTCATTCACATAATCCTCATAACTCTATGACGTAGGTACCATTATTATCCATATTTTACGGGTGAAGAAACTGAGGCACAGACATCCTACTAGCTATAGGACCAGTAACTAGTGAAGATGAGACTCAAATCCAGGTAGTCTGGCTTTGGAGACCATTATTGTAATCACTTGGCTATTTTTTAAAAAGTATTTATTTGAGAAACATTAATATTTGATAACAATCTTGTACTCTTTTGCAAATGTTGACTGCCTGTAGAATTCGAGGTAAATCACTGCAGACAAACAGCTTTTCAACAGAAAATCTGAGTGAAGGTGATATCCTTAATTAGTCTTATGACAAACAAATGTGTAGGTGGACGTAAGGAAGGGGAAAAGACAGATTATGTTTATTTTAAATGTATTTACAGGAATTTACTGTTTGGATAAGAAAAAACATAAAAGATTTCAATTCAATAAAATCCTTGGGCTACCTTTCCTGAAAGATACAATTTACAAATACTAATTTAAATGTTATTGAGATAAAAAGCACAGTCAGATTTTGATTACTGTTTAATTCTATCACTGCCTTTAAAATCTTAATATATATTTGGACTTCCCTGGTGGTCCAGTGGATTAGGAATATACATGCCAATGCAGGGGAAACAGGTTAGATCCCTGCTTTGAGAAGGTAGCACATGCCTTGAGGCCACTAAGCCCGTGTGCTGTAACTGCTGAACACCCGTCCTGCAACTATGGAAGCCCACGTGTCCAGAGCCAGTGCCCCGCAGCTAAACAGGCCACTGAAACAAGAGGCCACGCACCACAACGAAGAGAAGCCGCCTCTCCCAGCAGCTAGAGAAAGCCCGCACACAGCCGTGAAAACACAGCACAGCCAAAAAGAAACAAATACGATTTTTAAAAAATGCTATATATTCAAAAAAGAATATGACTGGACTTGTGTAAGAAAAGAAAATTGTAACACAGCACACACAAGCTTCTCTAGGTAGCCTTTTTCCATAATAATCACTTTATTTCTCAAGAAAAATACCATTGACCTAATCTGTATGTTGATTGCTAGCTAGTAAAAAAAGGAAATCATAACCAGGCAAAATGTGAACACAGCTAACTAAAACTCACTGTAAAAAAAAGAAAAAGATAAACGGTGACTTTAAAGGCTCTACATGGTTTTATACCTTACATCTTCTGTTGCTATAAGATATGGAGAGTTGTAGGTCTAAAATAATTTTTATCTCCCTCCAGGACATTTTAGCAGTTGTGAAATAAGAGGCTTGGAACAACATCCTAAGTCCCTTCTAGTCCTAAAATGCTAAGTACATTCAATATATAGTTCTAAAGACATTTATACATACCTTGGCCAGACGGACTTCCTGGTGAAAAGGGAAGATGAGCAAAATGCCTGGGTTACTCCTCCATCATGGCCCTTGCAACGAGTCTGTTCTCAAAGTTAGTCTCTAAATTGACAACCAGTATGTCTGATAAACGTTTGTTTGTGAACAGCAAATTACAGAAGACCTCTCCTGACAATGTCTCTACGTGTTTCACACGCATACTTTGATTCTATCTCCCGGAGCCCTTGCTCCCTTTCTCATTACCCCCTCATCATGTTGGCTAACACGTCACTAAATTCAATGTATATTCACCCTTAACGATTCTCCACCTCGTGGCCCATTTAACACAGCTGATCCTACTTTGAAAATCTGGTTTTCTCATATCTTAGGCCACTTTTCCTTTAAGTTAGTCATCAAATGTTGGAATCACACAAGTCTGGGCCTTGGGCCTTCTTTTAAACTCTATATCTATGCTGTTTTATATGGAAGGCACTAGGCCATGGGATTATTTAATAAACTAAAGTTAATAAAACAAAAATTCAATTCTTTAGTTGCCCTAGGCATTTCAAGGGCTCAAAACCCACAAGTGGCTCATTGTATTGGGCAACACTGAAATAGAATATTTCCAACATTCTATTACACAATGTTGCTCTATACCATCTCCCTGAGTGACTATTTTTATGCCCATGTTATCAGTTATTATCATCTATTTGCAGAAAAATCTTCACATTTATACTCTTGTAAAAATTTTTTTGAGCAAAAGACCAGCGTGGCCAAAGACTTCCTTAATTTTCCACTTGGATATCTCAAAGCCCACCAGAACAGATTTCTCAAGTTTATCTCCAAACCTAGTTTTAGAATGTTCTTCCTAATGTCACTGCCATCTAATTTCAGGTAGACTAGTTTGAAAACTCAAGCTATCCTCTATTTTTCCTCATTCCTTCATTAAATTTCCAAGTCCTCTGCATTATCTCTTAAGTACCATATTTCTCAAAATTTTCCCCTTCCTTGTTTTTCTACAACCTCCATAATTCATATTCCTATAGCTTGACTAGTGGAGAATTTTTCTGAAGTAAAATCTTGACTGAGTGACCTCAGACAAATTTCTTAGACTCCTCCTTAACCAAGTTCTTCATCTGTAAAAATAGGAATAATACTATGATATTTTTCATAGTGTTGTTGTAAGGACTGAATAAGATTGTAAATGTAGAGCTTAGCATAGTATACAAGACATAAATTCTCTAAATATTAGCTAATTACTATCATCTCATGCCTAGATTACTGAAATTGTATCCTGTCTTTCCATACTTACTCTTGCTCTTCTCCAATCTTCTGCCCGCAGTGTAACTAGAGACACTTTTAGTAAATGTAAACCTGATCATTTGCCCCCTCAATCTCCCTGGAAACCCAGTTTATAGGTTTTATAGGTCTTTTGGAATAGACTTCTTTAATCACACTTGTCCCTTAATCCCTGCTTTAACCAAAGTGGTCATATTCACTCCAAGAAGGCTTTTGCTCATGATATTTCCCTTTTCTGAAACCCCCATGAAAGTTAAAATTTTATTCTAATCATCCTTCAGACCTCAATGAACAGTCACTCCTACCTAAGTTTGGTCCCTCTCTTTTGCATTCTCATTATACCATATTCCTCTCTGTCCCCAAACTTCTCAGTTTGCAATCACTCATTTATATGAGTGGCTACTATTTATTATTACTATACATTTCCTTGTTTCCTTCAACAGACATATTATATTAAACTTCTGATATTCCTCCAACTCAAGTCTGCTACATACACCATCTTCTTCATCTCAGAAAACTGCAATACCATTTTTCTAGTTGCTCAGGCCAAAAGTCTTGAACTCTCTTCAATATTCCATAAGTAAGTAAGTCAAGTTGCTCAGTCGTGTCTGACTCTTTGCAACGCCATGGACTGTAGCCTACCAGGTTCCTCTGTCCATGGGATTTTCCAGGCAATAGTACTGGAGTGGATTGCCATTTCCTTCTCCAGAGGATCTTCCCAACCCAGGGACTGAACCCCAGTCTCCCACATTGTAGACAGACGCTTAACCGTCTGAGCCACTAGGGAAGTCAATATTCCATATCCATCAGCATGTTCTATTGCCTCCACACAGTGTGACCACTTTCCTCCCATTTCCACTGCTCCATACAGTGGCCAAAACCCACAATATAACTTTCTGAATTGTAGCAATCTCTCTTAACATTTGCCTACTGCTCAGTCACTCACTCGTGTCCGACTCTACGATCCCTGTGGACTGTAACACACCAGGCTCCTCTGTCCATGGGATTCTCCAAGCAAGAATATTGGAGTGGGTTGCCATTTCCTCCTTTAGGGGATTTTCCTTACCCAGGGATCAAACTCAACTCTCTTACATCTCCTGCATTGGCAGGTGGGTTTTTTAACCATTCGTGCCACCCACATGTGACCATATTGAAGATACTGTGTTAAGGAGGTGATTAATGTTAAAATCAGTCATAAGGGTGGAGCTCTGATCAGATAGAAATGGTGCCCTATAGAAGAAGCAACACCAGAGTGCTCTTCCTCTTTCTATGTCTTCGCTGAGGACATAGTGAAAAGGCAGCCCACACTAACATACCATTCTACTCAAACTAAAAGACAAAAAGGTACTACACAGTCTGGTCTTCATGTCCCCAATCCCTAAATTCTGATTTAAATCTCCTTTGATTCTCCTTAACCCTTAAACGGCTTCAGCCACATCCACCTACAGGCAATTCCACCATATTTTGGGCATGCTCTCACCTTCTGACCTTTGCTTCTCCTCTGCCTGGAACACTCTTTTCTCAAATGTTTGCATCATTCCTTTCCACAGTCAAATGCCACCTTCTCACTGGGGCCATCCTATGAAAAATGCGGTACCTCCATCTTACACATATATCTTACCCCCTACTTCAGTTCAGTTCACTTGCTCAGTCATGTCCGACTCTTTGCCATTCTGTGGACTGCAGCACGCCAGGCTTCCCTGTCCATCACCAACTCCCAGAGTTTGTTCAAACTCACGTCCATTGAGTCAATGATGCCATCCAACCATTTCATCCTCTGTCGTCCCCTTCTCCTCCTGCCTTCAATCTTTCCCAGCATCAGGGGCTTTTCCAGTGAGTCAGGTGGCCACATCAGGTGGCCAAAGTATTGGAGTTTCAGCTTCAGCATCATAGTAAGTACATAGTAGGTGCTTATTATTTGCTTAAATCAATGGATGCTGAATTCCCATAGCCACCAAATTAGCTCTGTAGCTAAAAGATACCACAAACACCAGCTACTAAGGTAGCAGTCCTGTTGTGGAAACTGTACTGCCACTTGATTGCTCTGGCCTCTTCTAGTTTTCTGGGCTTCCCTTGTGGCTCAGCTGGTAAAGAATCTGCCTGCAATGTGGGAGACCTGGGTTCAATCCCCGGGTTGTGAAGATCCCCTGGAAAAGGGAAAGGCTACCCACTCTAGTATTCTAGCCTGGAGAATTCCATGGAGTGTACAGTCCATGAGGTCGCAAAGCGTTGGACACGACTGAGGGATTTTCAGCTTCAGTTTCACATAGGTGGCACTAGTGGTAAAGAACCTGCCTGCCAGTCCAAGACATAAGAGGCACAGGTTGGAGCCCTGGGTCAGGAAGATTCCCTGGAGAAGGCCATGGCAATCCACTCCAGTATTCTTGCCTGGAGAATCCCATGGACAGAAGATCCTGATGTGTTATAGGCCATAGAGGTACAGAATTGGACCTGCAGTTTTCTGCCAATTAACTAAAGCTCATGATGGACTTAAATTGTGGCTACATGATCCCAGAGTGGTTCCTTCCTCTCTTCCATCTTTACAATAAAGATAATAAACTAAGATGAAAAATGAACGTGAAATAAAATCCTGGATAGGACAATTTTTTGAAAATTGCCTGCTTGCAGACTTCTTCACAGTATTTCCAAACAGTTTCACAAACTCTGCCTCTCTGATCATGCTTCCAGGACTCAGCAAAGGACGGTTTTCATCTCCATAAATAAAATTTTAAATTACATAAACAACAATACAAAAAGACACATGAGGGAGGAAGTCATTCATGGTTATCTGTTTTTATGTAGGGCTGTGGGTAGAATTTATGTTAAAAATGGATTTTCTCTACTGCTAAGAAAGTTACAATGATCCCCTACTTTTGACAGAAGAAAAAATAGGCCTGGACAGGAGAGAGGTACCTTACTATTTTACTTGAAACAGAATTCTTCATAACCCAAACCACGTTGAAACTTCTAGGCGAGTCCTCCACTGTTAGTTTTTGCTCTCAGTATATTCATTAAAAAAAAAAAAAAAAAAACTTCAAGTTAAAATCGTCTTGAAACAATAAGTTATCACAACTAGGCTCCGTTCCCGTCTTCAAACATCCAGCTTTTAAAATGAAGGTGTCACTGTAAGAGTGAACACACCCACTGCATCACCACAAGAATTAGTAACAGATTATGCAAATAAACGCTGCCTGGGGTAAAAGCCTCAAAGACAGAACAGAGGAAATCCTTCCTCCCCAAAGGCTCAGGCCTGGAGTGAGTGAGGGGAGTGGCGGCGAGCCAGACCTCCGCGCAGGCCTCGCCCCGGGCTCATCTTGCCTAAAACTCCGGAAGCACCTGCGGGATGGACGGAGAAAACCGGCCGCATCACCCGCAGGCGCGCTGGGCGGTCAGCGGCTCCAGCATCGCCTCGGGTACCAAGCGCCGCAGGGTAATCAGCCCAGTATCTCGCGAGATCTCGCCGTCGGAGCCCCGTACTGCGAGCTCAGAAGTTTAAAAAAAAAGGCGAGCGGGCGACAGCCCCCGGAGCCGCCGCCGTGGTGGCAGCTGGCGCCTGAGCATCAGCGATCGGCGTGCGCCGAGGCAGGGCCCGTGCGCCCCTTCTCCAGCCGGCTCGGGCTGGGCGCCGTCCACAGCTGGTCCGCCGTGGCCTGGGTGCCGGCCCACTGACGCGCGGCCCCAGGGGCGGGGAGGAAGGGAGGAGGCCGGGGGCCAGCTCCTCTCCGCCGCAGAGTGGGGCGGGGGAAGGAGGTGGAGGGGTGGGAGGAGGGCGACGGAAGAGGAGGTAGCCGCGCAGAGATCTTCCCGGCGACGGCGGCGGGCGGCCGCTCCCCGATCACGCTGCTCGTGCTGCCGGAGGCCCGGCTCGGACTGGCCGGACGCGATTCCTGCGTGGAGCTGCGCAGAAGCCGGGACCCGCCGGGAACCGAGGGAGCCTCTGCCGCGCGCCTCTGCCGGTCCACGGGTGGGCGGGCTGAGGGGCGGAGGAGCCGGGGGCCCCGCCTCCCGCGTGCTGCAGCCCGAGCCGCCACCGCCGCGGCCCCGCCGAGGCTTTAAACAGCGGGGCCCGCCCCGCGCCCGCCACACTCGCGCGCAGACTCGGCCGCCGGAGGCTTTCGTGCCGGCTCGGGCTAGCGGCGGCGAGCGCGCGGCTGGGAGTGCGACTCCCCCACCTGGCGTTTCGGCCGCTACCACCGCCGGCCGGGGGCGCGGAGGGCGTGCAGCCCGCGAGGTCCGCCAGGTTCTCCGGGTCCACCGGGGGTCGGGCAGCGATGGAACCGGGGCCCTCGGCGCCCTCCTCCGGCGCCCCGAGGCTGGCCGGGGTTGGGGAGACGCCTCCAGCCGCCCCGCTGGCCGCCGCCGGGATGGACCTGCCCGGCACAGCCGTGCCCTCAGTGCCGGAGGATGCTGCGGCTGTGAGCCGTGGCGGCGGTGGGGTCCGCGGGGAGGGCGCCGCGGCGGCCGGCGACGGGCTGGGCAGACCCCTGGGGCCCACCCCGAGCCAGAGCCGCTTCCAGGTGGATCTGGTTTCCGAGAATGCCGGGCGGGCGGCGGCGGCGGCGGCGGCGGCGGCTAGCGCTGGAGCGGGAGGCAAGGAGACCCCCGCGGACGGGAAAGCCAGCGTCGAAAGCGGGCAGGCTAAGGCCAGCGAAGAAGCCAAGGGCCGCTTCCGCGTGAACTTCGTGGACCCGGCTGCCTCTTCGTCGGCGGACGAGAGCGTGTCGGATGCGGCAGGGATCGGAGGCGACGGGCCCAACGTGAACTTCCACAACGGCGGGGACACGGTGCTGAGCGAGGGGAGCAGCCTGCACTCGGGCGGCGGCGGCAGCGGTCACCACCAGCACTACTACTATGACACCCACACCAACACCTACTACCTGCGCACCTTCGGCCACAACACTATGGACGCCGTGCCCAGGATCGACCACTATCGGCACACGGCAGCGCAGCTAGGCGAGAAGCTGCTCCGGCCCAGCCTGGCGGAGCTCCACGATGAGTTGGAAAAGGTGAGCTCTCCCGGCCCTCTCCCTGCAGCCCTCCCCTCCTCTCCAGCCTCTGGTTCGCGCTGACCGCGGGACACAGCCGCCCGCTCTCCACGGGTAAGGCGGCGGGAATGGACGTGCACGACTCGCTGGCATCTCTGGGTTCAGCTGTCAAGGGTGGAATTGCAGAGGAATGTAACTTAATATCTTGAAAGTTTGCAGCGGGTTAGGCTAGTGACGTGATACAGGAGAGGCTGCTTTTAACAACCTTCTCCATCCAGTAGTATATCTAGTTATGCTTTTTTTTCCCCTTACCCACGCTTACCAATTACCATCCCTCTGAATGACAGTTGTGTTTTAGGTCCGCACAAGGGAATGTGCCTGAGGTTTAGTTGAGGACATCTCTCAGGAGAGAGTGGAGGGAACCTGCCATCCGTGTCTTTTTTTAAAGGTTGTATTGTATGGCTTCTGTATACCCATTAAGGCTCCCAAGAGTGGGAACGTTAGTGTTTGAAGGGAAAGCCTTAGCAGTGTGTGTTTGTGGTCTATGAATTATTAAAGCTCTGTACCTGCAATCTTGAATGTCCAAAGATCATAGAAATCTTAAATCTTGGGACAAGTTGTTCCTGATAATAGCACAAATCCACCTTTTATAATGTAAACCTTTTGGAAGAGGGTCACATCGAAAGGGTGGAGTGGGCAGAGTCTAAAAGAGGGAGAGGGAGAGAAAAACAGGAGACTCTTTTTTCTGTGGAGGATGTCTATCTAGAAAAGACCTTTTGGGGTCTTGCGTAAGTAGTTAACACTTTGTGAAAAGAAAGCCATCCCTATAAACTATTGATTTCTGGCCTGGAATGCAGGCGACCCGGGTTCCATCTCTAGGTCGGGAAGATCCTCTGGAGAAGGAAACGGGCAACCCACTCCAGTATTCTTGCTTGGAGATTCCCATGGAGGGAGGAGCCTGGTAGGCTACAGTCCATGGGGTCGCAGAGTCGGACACGACTGAGCGGCTTCACTTTCACCCCATAAGACTTTTTATTTCTTCAGGGTACAAAATCGTTCTTTTGAGATGACATTGATGCTTTTGAGATTTGATTAATAATTAACTTTTTTTTTTTTTTATAACTTGGATTACTTGAAGTCTGCCTTTACAAGTGTATAATGACTACA
This sequence comes from Madoqua kirkii, assembly GCA_006408675.1. NCBI lineage: Eukaryota > Metazoa > Chordata > Mammalia > Artiodactyla > Bovidae > Madoqua > Madoqua kirkii. The sequence continues at coordinate 49,011 of SJYC01119142.1, forward strand.
TTGATGGAATTTGTGAATGCTAAGAGTTAGTAGTACCATGTAGATTGATGTGATCATAGTGTCGAAAAGTTGCAATAGAAATACAGAAAGTATGTGGTTTCTTTTGGATATGATTATTTGATCTCATACAGTCATTTTATACAAGATTACACCTGTCCCAGTGTTTGAAAATGTGACATAGTATTCATTGAGATAATTACTGAGGTCCCAACCCTTATAGTATATCATTTGTTTAAAAGCCTGACATCATTTAACTTTGGGTAATACTACTCCTTTCATTCCATTATGGTGTTCTGTCATTTCAGAAGAAAACATTTTTAAAAAAACATTTACATTTCTGTTGTTTCTCTCAAATCAGTTTTTTTTGTCAAAATTCTTTATATAGTCCTCATAAAGTAGATTATGTAGCTGGTTCTGTCTCTTATACACATCTCAGCGGCTCCAGCATCGCCTCGGGTACCAAGCGCCGCAGGGTAATCAGCCCAGTATCTCGCGAGATCTCGCCGTCGGAGCCCCGTACTGCGAGCTCAGAAGTTTAAAAAAAAAGGCGAGCGGGCGACAGCCCCCGGAGCCGCCGCCGTGGTGGCAGCTGGCGCCTGAGCATCAGCGATCGGCGTGCGCCGAGGCAGGGCCCGTGCGCCCCTTCTCCAGCCGGCTCGGGCTGGGCGCCGTCCACAGCTGGTCCGCCGTGGCCTGGGTGCCGGCCCACTGACGCGCGGCCCCAGGGGCGGGGAGGAAGGGAGGAGGCCGGGGGCCAGCTCCTCTCCGCCGCAGAGTGGGGCGGGGGAAGGAGGTGGAGGGGTGGGAGGAGGGCGACGGAAGAGGAGGTAGCCGCGCAGAGATCTTCCCGGCGACGGCGGCGGGCGGCCGCTCCCCGATCACGCTGCTCGTGCTGCCGGAGGCCCGGCTCGGACTGGCCGGACGCGATTCCTGCGTGGAGCTGCGCAGAAGCCGGGACCCGCCGGGAACCGAGGGAGCCTCTGCCGCGCGCCTCTGCCGGTCCACGGGTGGGCGGGCTGAGGGGCGGAGGAGCCGGGGGCCCCGCCTCCCGCGTGCTGCAGCCCGAGCCGCCACCGCCGCGGCCCCGCCGAGGCTTTAAACAGCGGGGCCCGCCCCGCGCCCGCCACACTCGCGCGCAGACTCGGCCGCCGGAGGCTTTCGTGCCGGCTCGGGCTAGCGGCGGCGATGTAGCTGGTTTATGTAGCTGGTAATTTCCCTTTTCTTAGAGCATTTTTATTATTGAAAATAGTATTTAGATATTTTCAGATTTATTTCATCAAAGCCCTTAGTTGAGTAGTAAAACAGTTTATATTTATGCATAAGTCTTAAAGGCTTTTTTTGTTGAAGGATATTATTATATACCTTGATCTTGTATGCTTCCTGGGAAAGTTTTTGTTGTTTTTTTTTTTAACTACTTTCTCTAAATAGCAAATCACTTCTAGTTCTCCCAGAATTTCAGGGTTTTGTTTGGTGTTTTTGGTTAGCTCACAATGTATGAGAAAGAACACCTGCATTGTTTAGATGTGCAGTAGTTGAAGAAGTCACCTGGCCTGTCAACCTCAGCTTCCTCATTTTTCAGTTATTTTGAAGATTAGAGAAAAAAATGTACACAAAGGCCCTTGTTCAGTACCAGCAAAATAATGCCTACTGTAGTTACTATTTCAGTCTTATATTGGCCCTTCATAAAGTAAATAGTTAGGAACTTCCCTGGTGGTCCACTGATTAGGACTCTGGGCTTCCAATGCAGGGGGCAGGACTTCATCAATCCCTGGTCAGGGACCTAAGATCTCCTATGTTGTATGCTGCAGGAAAAGAAAAAAAAATTTTTTAATACATAGTTAAGCTTTAGGACTTCACTTTTAAGATTCTCTTAATCTCTACAATTTTCAATGAATGTAGTAACTAAAATGTTACGTTCAGAGTTTCATTTGTGCAGCATGTGGTATAATAAGTTCTTTGTAGTTTTTTACCTTTTACTAAATGGCAACCCACTCCAGTGTCCCAGGGATGGGGTAGCCTGATGGGCTGCTGTCTATGGGGTCGCACAGAGTCGGATACAACTGAAGTGACTTAGCAGCAGCAGCATTCAGGTCCTTTATGGGCAGTGAAAAGGTTTGTTAGGTTAGGTGAGTACAGAACCTCATCTTGAAGATAACTTTTGTTTAGAAATTAGCAAACAGACTAAAGAGACGTGCCATGTTAAGGAGTACCAATCTGGCCATAGATAAACCACTGTTGAAGGAGGGCAGGGTGAGGCTGATAGTACAGGTTGGCAGGATTCCCAGATGTTGTTCTTCACTTTTTAGATTGACTTTTACTCATTAAAATCTTTTCTACTGCTTGTAGCCCTAGATGAAATCATAGCGCTCAGAATTCTATAGCATTTAATCCTAGCTCTAGATTGACTGTCATAGAGTCTGCTCCGGTCACTGAGTTCATTATCTACCATGTGTCTAAGTCTGTGCTGGGACCTATGGAAGAATAAAAAAAGTAAAAGGAAAGCACTCCAGGAACTTGTTGGCGAAAGGACTACACTGTCTTCCTATACTTGAGTTCCTTTCTTTGCCTAGCACTGTGACATTGTAAAGCATTTTGCCCAAAAATCCAGCTGAAGAGGAATAGTTAAATAATCAAGGTGCATCTTGCTGTATTACACAACCATTCTGGGGCCAGGACTCATGAGTCCTCCACTTACCAAATATTGATTAGGGAGAAGAGCTTCGTAGGTGTAGGTCACATGACTGTGGCACTATGGAGCGATGCAGTGATTAGCAGAATAGATCCTGACTAAATGGCACCCCACTCCAGTACTCCTGCCTGGAGAATCCCAAGGATGGAGGAGCCCAGTAGGCTGCAGTCCATGGGGTCGCAAAGAGTCGGACACGACTGAGCGACTTCACTTCTGTCATACTCTAGTAAGCATTCATTGACCGAACAAATAATGTAATTAAATGCCACCCCCACTGGTGCTGTGAAAGAGGAGTATAGAATGTTGATGAAGATGTAATAGGTCTTAATTTTAGTTAGGTTTGGGGAGGCCTTTTTCACAAAGTGTGACACTGAAGCTGAAACTTAAAGGCTAGGCTGACGATAGAGCAGAACAACACGCCGGGTCACAGGAACAAAAATCTGTGAAGGTAGTGAGAGTGTTGTGTTCAAAGAACATAAGGAGGCCAATATAAGATTTGTTTATAAAGGTAGTGAAAAGTGATTGATGTTGTCTGACGTAGCAATGTGAACTGTTTTACTATCTTTTGATTGCTGGATGAAGGAGGGATTGGCAGGAGGGAGAACAGAAGCAGCTTTTGCTGTGGTCTCATTATAAATGATAAGAGTTGGGGGCAGAATGAGTGGGATGTACGTGGATTGGATATGGGCATGAAAGAGAGGCTGACTCCTAGACTTTGGACCTGAGCAGCTGAATACATGGTACTTTGCTTAAGATGGGAAAGACTGGAGAAGGAACATTGATTTGGGGAGGAAAGAAAGAATGCTTTTTGAGTAGCTTGTAAGACATCTTAGTCCAAGAGTCATTTTGAGGGAGAAGGGGCAGAATATATATGTGTATGAAATGTATGTGTGTATGTGTATATACATATGTGTATATGTACTGATGGTCTAAAGTCAGGCGTGAAGTTACTTGGGAAAGTGGGTAGATAAGAGAATGAAACACGGTCTGGGCTTTGACTTGGGGAATGCCTAGAGGTCTGCTGGAGATTGTGGAGACACTGGCAAAGGAAATAAAGAAGGAGCTCTTAGGCTGGTGAGAAATAGCCAGGAGAGCAGCGTCAGGGAAGCTGAGAGAAAATAATTTTAAAAAGGACAGAAGGTCTTCAAAGCTGATGCCAATAATTGATTTTTTTAAGGATAAAACTGACGTAGTGATTCCTGCACCTATAAGAAGAAATTAAAAAGAAATTTTTACCATAAAATTTATTTATGGTAAATAAATAAGTATTTGATAGACAATTTCAACGTGTATGATAGAAAACATCAGATGTGGAAAAATGTCTCATGTTTCACTAAGCATGTTGGTTTTTTCATTTAATTCCTAAGAAATAAGTCTTAGACACATTTTACTCATGATAAAATGGGCTCATAGAACCTGAAGAAATTCCTTAATACCACTGTCATAGAAAGTGGTACAGATGAAATTCACACCCAGATTTTTTATATATATATTTTTAACTGTTGCCAGGACATAGCTCCTCTTTCTTATTGTTTCTTCTTCCTCTGTATTCCCTGGGCCTGCTCTGAGATGGCAGGGATGTTGAGGGGGACATGTTGGGGGTTGCCAACATCACTCTTCTATCTTGACCCGAGAGTGGAATGGTTACGTAACTGAAAGAAGAGAGGAGGAATTATTGACTCATATGACTGTCTCTCACTAGGACCTGAGCTGGTATCTCATTCATCTCTGGAGAGAGAATAGGTAGTTAATAAAGATTTGTTTGTTGAGCGTATCAGGGTGATAAGTTCCTCCCACTTAACAAGGGCTTTAAACAAGTGTAGCTACCACTCTAAGTGGGTTGTGTTGAGTCTTGGACAAGAAATTCCACGCACAAGGGCTTTAAACAAGTGTAGCTACCGCTCTAAAGTGGGCTGTGTTGAGTCTTGGACAAGAAATTCCACGCACTGCTAATCATATCAGTACAGAGCTTGAGTTTTGGAAGATCACCCAGGAAGAAGAATGGGTCAAATCACTGGGGATAGGGAGTAGATAGGTCCAGGTTGAGTAGAGATGGGACCTTGATCAGAAATATGTGTGTGTGGCACAAACTTGGACTGTTTCACGATTTTGCCAGGGGCCCCACCCTCTAAGGGCTTCCCTTGTGCCTCAGTTGGTAAAGAATTCGCCTGCAATGTGGGAGACCTGGGTTAGATCCCTGGGTTGGGAAGATCCCCTGAAGAAAGGAAAGGCTACCCACTCTAGTATTATGGCCTGGAGAATTCAACTGAGCGACTTTTCAGTTCAGTTCAGTTCAGTCGCTTAGTCGTGTCCTGCTCTCTGCGACCCCATGAATCACAGCTCGCCAGGCCTCGCTGTCTATCACCAACTCCTGGAGTTCACTCAAACTCATGTCCATCGAGTTGGTGATACCTTCCAGCCACTCATCCTCTGTCGTCCCTTTCTCCTCCCGCTCACAACCCCTCCCAGCATCAATGTCTTTTCCAGTGAGTCAACTCTTCGCATGAGGTGGCCAAAGTATTGGAGTTTCAGCTTCAGCATCAGTCCTTCCAGTGAACACTCGGGACTGATCTCCTTTAGGATGGACTTTTATCACCTTCTAAACCAGAGCCACCAGAACTGAAGTCTGGTTTATCCATAAGACTGTATACATTCTCCAAGTATACACCAACTGACTGCCTGGGAAGAAGGAAAGATAAATTTGAGGTTTAAAATGTGGCAAAAAATCTGTGTACTGCTTTTGTAATCAATGTCTTCATGTGTTTGTGTTCACACTTACATTCCCAATCTTGTTAGACCAGAGTTTAAAGGACCAAAAGAGAGTTTCTTGGTTCTTATGTATTGAGTGTGTTCATTTTCACTAATTTATTTATTACGTGTTTCATATGTGTTTGTAAAGTCTGTGGTGCTAATCAAATTGGCTCCATGCTGAAGTGAAATGAATATGAATTTCCTAGTTATTCAAAAAGTCTTGACTGAGCACCAGTAATAGCCCTGTTCTGAGTGCTTAGGATACAGCAGTGAGCACAAAAGAATTGTAGAGTTTTTATCTTAGTGGTAGGAGAAGTAAGCCAGTAAGTGCGATATAACTGCTGTGAAGAAAATGAAAGGTCGATAGATGGTAATGGCTGGGGTTGGTGCTGTTTTAGGTGAGTTAGAGAAGCCCTCTCTGACTCAAGCAGTCACTGCTGCTGCTGCTAGGTCGCTTCAGTCGTGTCCAACTCTGCGACCCTATAGATGGCAGCCCACCAGGCTCCCCCGTCCCTGGGATTCTCCAGGCAAGAACACTGGAGTGGGTTGCCATTTCCTCCTCCAAAGCATGAAAGTGAAAAGTGAAAGTGAAGTCACTCAGTCGTGTCTGACTCTTAGTGACCTCATGGACTGCAGCCTACCAGGCTCCTCTGTCCATGGGATTTTCCAGTCAAGAGTACTGGAGTGGGGTGCTCTTTCCTTCTCCACGAGCAGTCACTAGACAGGAACTAAAGATCAGCCCACGCAAATACCTTGGGAGAAGAATCGGCAGAGGACTGCAGACACCAGGACCTTGAGATAGGAGCGTGCCCGAGGTGTGCTTGACTGAGAAACAAGGGGACCGGCAAGACTGGGGTGACTAGCAGGGGAGTGATAGGGGAGGCTGGGACAGCAGGGAAGAGCAACAATGTAAAACCTGGCAGATCATGATGAGGACTTAGAATTTTACCCTGAGTGATGTAGGGAGTCATGGAAAGCTCTGAGCACAGACTTGACCTGATCTGACTTACATTTGTAAAACATCACTCTCATTGCTGTGTGGGGAGTATCCCATCAGCACCTAAGAGTGGACGCTGGGAAACCAGTTAACAGTGTTTTAGTTATGATGATGATGACCATTATGAAGGTGATAGTGTTTGATATGATGACAGGTGTTTAAATGCTGATTCTATTTAAAAGGTGAAATTGTTGAGATTAGCAACTGTTTGAGTGAGGAGCTTTCCCCTGTTGAGAACAGAATCAATGTTTATGAAGAGGTGAGAGACTGGGAGGAGCAAGTTTGGTAAGTGGACTGGAGTTGGTTTCAGCCTACAAGTTAGTTCTGTAGTGGGGCAAACAGTTATAAAATTGCAGCTAATCGTTTGTGAAGTAATAGAACCTAAGAAAATGGGTTTTAATTTTTAGCATAAAAATGTGTTTTTATGAGAACTGGTAGTTTTTCAAGGAGCATAAGTGGGGAACTAGTGAGTTGACTCTGCAAAGTGAAGGAGTGAGGGATGGACAAGGAAAATGTTTTACCAAAGTTAAAAACATATCAATGGTTTCCCATTAAATATTAAATTTATCATCTGCCATTGGCATTATTATCCTTCCATTTGTCACTAGGAACTGAAATAGTGCTTTCCTAAAGGTATTAAGAAAGATCCGTATAGTCAAAGCTATGGTTTTTCCATTAGACATGTATGGATGTGAGAGTTGGACCGTAAAGAAGGGTGGGCCCAAAGAATTGATTGTTTTTGACCCTTGGTGTTGGAGAAGGTTCTTGAGAGTCCCTTGAACTGCAAAGAGATCAAACCAGTCAATCCCAAAGGAAATCAGTCTTGAATATTCATTCGAAGGACTGATGCTGAAGCTCCAGTACTTGGACCACCTGATGCAAAGAGCTGACTCATAGAAAAGACACTGCTGCTGGGAAAGATTGAAGGCAGGAGGAGAAGGGGACGACCGACAGAGGATGAAATGGCTGGATAGCATCAATGGACATGGGTTTGAGCAAGCTTCAGGAGATGGTGAAAGGCAGCGAAGCCTGGGGTACTGCTGTCCACGAGGTGGCAAAGAGTCAGACACGACTGAGCGACTGACAACAGCAACAAAGCTATTATGGTAAAGAACCTGCCTGCCAGGGCAGGAGACATGAGAGACATGGGTTCGGTTCCGGGTCAGGGAGATCCCCTGGAGAAGTGCATGGACAGAGGAAATTAGAAAATCCCATGGACAGAGGAGCCTGGTGGGCTATAGTCCATAGGGTCACACAGAGTCAGACAGGTTTGAAGCAACTTAGCATAAAGCTGTTATGAAAAACTTAAAGCCCATAGAGAGCTTGGGGACTTCTGATTAGAAGAAGAGGGAGGTCTGAAAAGCAAACATAGCTGGTGGAATCTCATCTCAGTGTGGAACCTGGTTGTGGCTGGTGTAGTCACAGTACCCTTGCACTCAGAAATTTCTGTCTAAAATTTTCGCTATGCAGTTCCTGAACAGACAAACTAGCTATTTATCAAGAGTAAGCATACTAGGAACCTCTGGGTGGTTCTTTGTTGGGTCGGTGTGAATTGGTTCCTTCAGTGACGTAGTTTCTAACAGTTTAGTGTGTGAGTCATTTTGGAGCTGTACTGCAGGTAGGTGGCTTGGAAGACAAGCTTGACTACGCTCCATCAGAGCGAGACTTAAAGGAACTATGAGGATCCTGGCCATCTGCTGTACCATGACTTTTACCCTATCATTTCACCTAAACAGTTCTTGGTAAAAGTCACCGGTGCCCTCCCTCATCCCTGTCACTAACTGCAGCAAGCCCTTTTTCTCAGTAGCATCCAGCCTTCCAGCAGCGTTTGATACTCTTTTGACGTCTTCTTGACACTTCCTCGGCTTCTATGACACCACTCTCTTAATTTTCCTTCTCCCTCTCTGGCTTTTTCAACCCAGAGTCTTCTGCAGTCTCCTTTGTCTCTAAACTGGCCATCCTCTAGGGCTGCTTCTGGCTTGCTTTTCTTCCTTTGTCATCTTCTCTCTGTATATCACCTTTCAGTATCACCTGAAGGCTAATTACTCCCTGGATTTTGTCTCTTGCTAATTAGTACGCGCTTTCTGAGTCCTGGGCATCCAGTGCCTGCTAGACACTTTCGCGTCATGTCTAAAGACTCCCCACACTCACAAACTTATATCTCTCCCTCTGCCTCCCAAAACAAAACCACCAGGCCCTCTTCCAGTGTGTCCTGGGTTTCTGAATGGTACTACCATTCATCACATTGCACAAGTGAGAAGACTGAGTCATCATCCCTGACACTTTTCCTTCTCTCTCTGTATATCCAGGTCATCACCAAGTTCTTTGCCTCATCTTTATTTTCTAAACATGATTTTCATCCTCGCTGCTGCCATCCTAGACAACTGCAGCATGTCCCTCTCCAGCAACCTTTTATGGCTTCCTCTTATTCACTGTGCCGTGTCATTATTGGGCCCAGAGTGATCCTTTTAAAACAAAATTGACCATGTTATTCCTTGGCTTAAAACTAGCCCTGCATTGTCTAGCTACTTTCCTTCTCCACGAGCAGTCACTAGACAGGAACTAAAGATCAGCCCACGCAAATACCTTGGGAGAAGAATCGGCAGAGGACTGCAGACACCAGGACCTTGAGATAGGAGCGTGCCCGAGGTGTGCTTGACTGAGAAACAAGGGGACCGGCAAGACTGGGGTGACTAGCAGGGGAGTGATAGGGGAGGCTGGGACAGCAGGGAAGAGCAACAATGTAAAACCTGGCAGATCATGATGAGGACTTAGAATTTTACCCTGAGTGATGTAGGGAGTCATGGAAAGCTCTGAGCACAGACTTGACCTGATCTGACTTACATTTGTAAAACATCACTCTCATTGCTGTGTGGGGAGTATCCCATCAGCACCTAAGAGTGGACGCTGGGAAACCAGTTAACAGTGTTTTAGTTATGATGATGATGACCATTATGAAGGTGATAGTGTTTGATATGATGACAGGTGTTTAAATGCTGATTCTATTTAAAAGGTGAAATTGTTGAGATTAGCAACTGTTTGAGTGAGGAGCTTTCCCCTGTTGAGAACAGAATCAATGTTTATGAAGAGGTGAGAGACTGGGAGGAGCAAGTTTGGTAAGTGGACTGGAGTTGGTTTCAGCCTACAAGTTAGTTCTGTAGTGGGGCAAACAGTTATAAAATTGCAGCTAATCGTTTGTGAAGTAATAGAACCTAAGAAAATGGGTTTTAATTTTTAGCATAAAAATGTGTTTTTATGAGAACTGGTAGTTTTTCAAGGAGCATAAGTGGGGAACTAGTGAGTTGACTCTGCAAAGTGAAGAGTGAGGGATGGACAAGGAAAATGTTTTACCAAAGTTAAAAACATATCAATGGTTTCCCATTAAATATTAAATTTATCATCTGCCATTGGCATTATTATCCTTCCATTTGTCACTAGGAACTGAAATAGTGCTTTCCTAAAGGTATTAAGAAAGATCCGTATAGTCAAAGCTATGGTTTTTCCATTAGACATGTATGGATGTGAGAGTTGGACCGTAAAGAAGGGTGGGCCCAAAGAATTGATTGTTTTTGACCCTTGGTGTTGGAGAAGGTTCTTGAGAGTCCCTTGAACTGCAAAGAGATCAAACCAGTCAATCCCAAAGGAAATCAGTCTTGAATATTCATTCGAAGGACTGATGCTGAAGCTCCAGTACTTGGACCACCTGATGCAAAGAGCTGACTCATAGAAAAGACACTGCTGCTGGGAAAGATTGAAGGCAGGAGGAGAAGGGGACGACCGACAGAGGATGAAATGGCTGGATAGCATCAATGGACATGGGTTTGAGCAAGCTTCAGGAGATGGTGAAAGGCAGCGAAGCCTGGGGTACTGCTGTCCACGAGGTGGCAAAGAGTCAGACACGACTGAGCGACTGACAACAGCAACAAAGCTATTATGGTAAAGAACCTGCCTGCCAGGGCAGGAGACATGAGAGACATGGGTTCGGTTCCGGGTCAGGGAGATCCCCTGGAGAAGTGCATGGACAGAGGAAATTAGAAAATCCCATGGACAGAGGAGCCTGGTGGGCTATAGTCCATAGGGTCACACAGAGTCAGACAGGTTTGAAGCAACTTAGCATAAAGCTGTTATGAAAAACTTAAAGCCCATAGAGAGCTTGGGGACTTCTGATTAGAAGAAGAGGGAGGTCTGAAAAGCAAACATAGCTGGTGGAATCTCATCTCAGTGTGGAACCTGGTTGTGGCTGGTGTAGTCACAGTACCCTTGCACTCAGAAATTTCTGTCTAAAATTTTCGCTATGCAGTTCCTGAACAGACAAACTAGCTATTTATCAAGAGTAAGCATACAGGAACCTCTGGGTGGTTCTTTGTTGGGTCGGTGTGAATTGGTTCCTTCAGTGACGTAGTTTCTAACAGTTTAGTGTGTGAGTCATTTTGGAGCTGTACTGCAGGTAGGTGGCTTGGAAGACAAGCTTGACTACGCTCCATCAGAGCGAGACTTAAAGGAACTATGAGGATCCTGGCCATCTGCTGTACCATGACTTTTACCCTATCATTTCACCTAAACAGTTCTTGGTAAAAGTCACCGGTGCCCTCCCTCATCCCTGTCACTAACTGCAGCAAGCCCTTTTTCTCAGTAGCATCCAGCCTTCCAGCAGCGTTTGATACTCTTTTGACGTCTTCTTGACACTTCCTCGGCTTCTATGACACCACTCTCTTAATTTTCCTTCTCCCTCTCTGGCTTTTTCAACCCAGAGTCTTCTGCAGTCTCCTTTGTCTCTAAACTGGCCATCCTCTAGGGCTGCTTCTGGCTTGCTTTTCTTCCTTTGTCATCTTCTCTCTGTATATCACCTTTCAGTATCACCTGAAGGCTAATTACTCCCTGGATTTTGTCTCTTGCTAATTAGTACGCGCTTTCTGAGTCCTGGGCATCCAGTGCCTGCTAGACACTTTCGCGTCATGTCTAAAGACTCCCCACACTCACAAACTTATATCTCTCCCTCTGCCTCCCAAAACAAAACCACCAGGCCCTCTTCCAGTGTGTCCTGGGTTTCTGAATGGTACTACCATTCATCACATTGCACAAGTGAGAAGACTGAGTCATCATCCCTGACACTTTTCCTTCTCTCTCTGTATATCCAGGTCATCACCAAGTTCTTTGCCTCATCTTTATTTTCTAAACATGATTTTCATCCTCGCTGCTGCCATCCTAGACAACTGCAGCATGTCCCTCTCCAGCAACCTTTTATGGCTTCCTCTTATTCACTGTGCCGTGTCATTATTGGGCCCAGAGTGATCCTTTTAAAACAAAATTGACCATGTTATTCCTTGGCTTAAAACTAGCCCTGCATTGTCTAGCTCTGGGCTACTCCTCTTAAATGTTTCAGTTCTTAACAGCACGGTATTTTCTTTGGCCATTGGGCTTTTGAGGTATGTAATAGGATCCAGGAAATCTTCCTCCTTTCTCCCCCATGCCACACTGATAAAACTTTTCAGTCTTAAAGTTTCACTTCAGTCCTTATTTCCTGGGAGAGGAAGCCTTTAACCTCCAGGATAGGACAAATCTCTTTTCTCTTGGAGCACTTATTTCAATTAGAGGGAGTGTACATGTGTTAAGATGGTTATTTGAGTCAACTTGAGTTGACTTCAAGCTCCATGAGAAGCAGACTATGTCTGTGGCTGTTTATCATTATGTCCCTACTACATAGCAGATCCTGTCAATACATGTTGAATAATAAAACTTTTTTTTTTAATAAATTAATGTTGCAGAAGAATCTTAAACTTTCATGTTCCTTATATTGTCATCTAGAATTTCTAAAGGACGTTTGACAGCCATGTGGCCCCAGTTGGCACATGAAACAGCTAAGTGACCTACCTGTCCAGAATCATAAGACCCATAACTGACAGAGACAAGGCTGGAACTTGCCACAACCATTTTAACTCTCAGTTAATTCCAGTGTCCCACAGTTTAATACTATACAAGTCTTGCTATTTTGATGGTTTGTTTCTTTTTAAAATACCCATGGCAGTTGTTTTTTAGTTCATTGAAAATAAAGTAGAAAAGGTTTGGACTCTTCAGTTTCACAGTGTGGATAGATCTTTTCCCTACAGAAAATTCTTTTCAAAAATTTTTAAGAAAGTTTCTTATAAAAGGACTCAGTAAGATTTTTTTTTTTTTTCCATTTCTTCTGCCTTTCTTACCTGTATTTCCCAAAAATGGGATGTAATTTTTATGATCTGGGCTTTCCCTTTTCAATACTATAACCACTAGTCACATTTGGCTGTTAAACTGAGTTTAAACTAAAGTTAAAAATACGCTTACTTGAGCCATATTTTGAGTGCTCAGTACCCACAGGTTGGCTGGTGGCGACCATACTGGACAGTGATGATAAGAGCATTCCCCTCATCACAGAGAACCTGTTAGCCTGTGCTTCCATTTAAATCGTCACCACGAGTTTAAAATTGTTAAACAGTCACTTTTTTTTTTTTTTTTTTTGTCAAATTCTGCATGAGATCCTTCCTTAAATAAAGTTGTCTCAACATATCAGGCCCTCAATGAAATATTTGTTGAGTCAGTGGACTTTATCTCTTTCCTCATCTTTAATATTGGAAAGTCTGTGAAGAATCTGTTGATGTTGTATAAAGTGTTACATTTCCAAAGCAGTCTTAACTCACATTTCTGCATTTGGTCTTCCAGTCTGTCTTTGGAGGAGGTGGGTTTTCAGAAGGTCTTGGAGTAGCAGTTATATTTTGCAAGGTTGTGGTTTTCCTAAGCACTTAACTAACACTTGGTGAGGCTGCATCTCTTTGAAACTAGCTTTCTGTCTCCCCTTCCTTTTGTTTGGACCCATGATTCCCAAATTTTAAAAGAAACCTGGAGAAAAAATTACTCCTCCCTCCCAAAGAATATGTCTTAGACAGATTTTGGTTATCATTGTGACAGTAGTACATTGTTGCGGGTTGTTTTTTGAAATTGATATGCCGAGTGTCAATTTGAAACATCCTAATATAGGAATCTAACTATCAAAGATCTGTATTTAACTCTTAGACAGGTGTATTGATTTTCAGTTGCTCAGCTGTGTCTGACTCTACGACCCCATAGATTGCAGCACGTCAGGCTTCTCTGTCCTTCCCATTTCCCAGAGCTTGCTCAAAGTCGTGTCCATTGAGTTGGTGATGCCATCCAACCATTTCATCCTCTGTTGCCCCTTTTCTTCCTGCCCTCAATCTTTTCTAGCATCAGGGTCTTTCCAGTGAGTCAGCCATTCACATCAGGTGGCCAAAGTACTGGAGCTTCAGCATCAGTCCTTCCAATGTATATTACGGATTGATTGACTGGTTTGATATCCTTGCTGTCCAGAGGACTCTCAAGAATCTTCTCCAACACCACAGTTCAAAAGCATCAGTTCTTCAGTGCTCGGCCTTCTGTATGGTCCCAGCTCTCACATCCATACATGACTACTGGAAAAACCGTAGCTTTGACTATACGGACCTTTGTAGGCAAAGTGATGTCTCTGCTTTTTAATATGCGGTCTAGGTTTGTTGTGGCTTTTCTTCCAAGGAGCAAGCATCTTTTAATTCCATGGCTGCAGTCACCACCTGCAGTGACTTTGGAGTCCAAGGAAATAAAGCATTGACTATACGGACCTTTGTAGGCAAAGTGATGTCTCTGCTTTTTAATATGCGGTCTAGGTTTGTTGTGGCTTTTCTTCCAAGGAGCAAGCATCTTTTAATTCCATGGCTGCAGTCACCACCTGCAGTGACTTTGGAGTCCAAGGAAATAAAGCTGGTCACTGTTTCCATTTTTTTCCCCATCTGTTTGCCATGAAATGATGGAACCGGATGCCATGATCTTAGTTTTTTGAATGTTGAGTTTTAAGCCAGCTTTTCCACCTTCATCAAGATGCTCTTTAGTTCCTCTTCTCTTTCTGTCATCTGATCTTGTTTTCAATTTCTCCTAGTTTTTTTTTCCATATGTAGTTAGTTGACTGTCAGTCAGGGGTTTAAATCTTGCCTATTCCACTTAATACTTGGATGATCTTTAGAAAGAGTACTTGCCAACTCAGATCCTCAATTTTCTTCTATACAAAATAGGAAAGACATTAATTCATAATGAGAAATAGCATATAGTCATGTAAGAAATATGTGAGCTACTAAGTGCATACTGTACCAAATGAAGTTTGTTATCACGTGTTTCTCCATGTTTATTGCTTTTCTAATAGTACATATTTAGGGTGTCACTAAGTCGCATGTTTATATCCTTGACAACTTCTGCTGCTCCTTATTTTAAAAATAAAACAATTTGAAATGTAAATGATACAGTTATATCTTCCAGTATCACTTAATAAATTTTCTGATACCTTGAATGAAAATGTTCTTTTAAGCTATAGTTTGTTGACATATAGTTTGTTGTTAGCAGGTTGTGTGGAATTTGAAATGATATATAAATTAAAGTATTCTTAATGCATTTTGTTGTAACTCAGTCTTGAACAAGATGGGCTAGGTAGAGGACTGAATTCTTTGACTGTAATCAGCAGTTCTGACTTGGTTCATTGTAAAGTCACATGTTCACAGCATCCACTTTTATCTGTGGCACTTGAGTTTTGAGCTCTGCATTAATGCCGCTGGATATTAATAGACCATTGTTAGCCAGAGCAGATTGGATTCCTGTAAAACAATACTTTGTTTTGAGAGCATAGTCTGTATGGGGGGCATTACACTGAATACACCAATCACCGACAGCACGGATAGGAAATGTTGGTAGCTTTGGGATGATATCATTGGCTAGTGCTTGATGAAAAAATGGTTAGAATAAGCCTGGCCACTTTGACATCTATATTGCATATGTATGCGTCCATTTGTAGATACTGATTTGGCTTTGCTTCATGCTATTAATTTTAACACTTTAGCTTACTTTAGTATTAAGTAGATGCTATTGAAGTCTGTGAGAAAGTTCAAAAGTTTGTTTTTACAATTAAATAGCATTCTTTTTGTGAATTTTAACTTTCTTTAACTTTCTTGAAGTATAATTTTTTTAAATCAGTAGTAAGCTGCTTATAAAGAAAGTAGTGAATTCTCTTACACTAACCATACCCTGAAATGAAGATTTCCCACTCCTCTTTCTGTCATTAACAATGATTTAATTTGCTTAAATAAAGCTGGGCCCAGAAGTCTTATTTTCTCTTACTGTGCAATGTAATATTAACCCTTGCTAGCCCTGCTCTAAAGTGCTTATCAGTTGCCACTAAAGCAAGCAACACAGGGAGGAAGCGCTCATTGATTAAAGGCATTTTAAACAGCAGAGACAGTACAAAGCATTTCTAGTAGCCAGGTCACTTCAGAGCCAGGTTTTTCACGCTGTGCCCTATTGACGTGCTGATGGTAGAGGCCATCGTGTCCTTCAGCACGGTTCACCATAGAGGTGCCGTATTTGTACCTATAGGTCATGTTTTTGTTTATTCTTCCAAAGGCAATCTTAAACTGTCAATATTATAAGAAGCAATGTAGTGGAGTCTAGATTAATAATGTTTTGCAGTTTTTATTTTTATGTATTTGTTCAACATCTAGTTATTTAAACTCACCCATGGGCAGTTGCAATAATACATCACTTGTTTGTTGTCCATACTAAGAGCCAAAATTTATCAACCACTTACTTTTAATGTCAGACAGTGTACCAAGTAATTAATACATTTTCTTTTTTAACCTTTTAAAGGTCTTTTTAAAATTGTGAAATATAGCAAAGAAAAAACATAAAGCCTGTGTGTAATTTAATCAAAGGATAGACCATTGCTAGCACCCCAGAAACCCTCTGTGTACCCCGCTCTAATCTTCCTGTGCCAAAAGTAACCACTGTCCTGACTTATGGTGATCATTTCTTTGGGTCTGGGTCTTGGTCTTTTTTTTTTTTAATGTCTTTTGTCACCTTTATGTATTCCTGGAGACCATTAGTCTAGCTTTGCCTGCTTCAAACTCTATGTGGAATCCTGTGGCTCTTTTTCATCTGTCCTCTCTTGCTCGCTGTGTGTATGTATAATTCATTCGTGTGTACTCCTGATTACCCCTCATTATATGACATGCTGCTGTCCTGTAGTTGTGGATGTTTGAGATTGTTTCTGGTCCTTGGCGCTTGTTAACAATGCTGACATGAACATGTTAATATGTGTCTTGCTTCATTTAAGTGTTGTTTATCTTCAGGGATGTTTCTAGGAGTAGATTTGCTGGATGGAAAGGTATGCATTTTTTTCAGCTTACAAAGGTAATGCCCAAACTTTGTTTTTCCAAAGTTGTGTACCACTTTATACTCCCACTAGCAGTATGTGAGAGTTTTTTGTGTTCTGTACAGTCATGTTTTCTCACTTTATCTTCTCAAATATTGTGGGATCTGTAATACAATCTCCATTTTACAGATGTGAAAACTGAGAGCCAGAGGTGTTAACTTGCCAGAGTTTCACATAGCTAGTGAGTAGCAGAGGTGGGTTTTGAACCTGGATCTGACTCAGGACATAAAATTTTACTTGTTACTATTTCAGAACATTATTTGGAAAACAGGGATTGGTCATAAAGGCCCATAGAAGCCCAATATTCATTCTCTGTGTCTTTGATTAAAAATGTCAGGAAAGGCCATTTTAATTTTTTTTGAAGGAGTAGAGGTAGATGCTTAGATAACGAGAGCTGAATAAATAAATTACCGAGTGTGATATATGCTATGAAGAAAATAAAAGGGGCACCGCTGAGAAGAAACTATATGTTGGGTCATCTGGGAAGGAGGCTACATTTGAGTGAAGACCTAAAGGTTGAGAAGGAGCCAGCCATTTTCAAAGTGTGTTAAAAACAGAGGGACTAGCAAGCAAAAAGTTTCCCAGGAGGAAATACTTCAAAATCAACATTTAAGCAATAAAGCAGTATTATATCACATTAAATATTTTAGTTAGAAGTCCTTCAGTAATTTTCTTACTTTAAAGGATAGGACTTTGAGGATGTACAAAAAACTTAAAGAAAAATTATTAGGAATAGTAAAATCCATAATTGTAAAATATAGAAGCTTTACTTCT
This sequence comes from Madoqua kirkii, assembly GCA_006408675.1. Classification (NCBI taxonomy): domain Eukaryota; kingdom Metazoa; phylum Chordata; class Mammalia; order Artiodactyla; family Bovidae; genus Madoqua; species Madoqua kirkii. The sequence goes on from SJYC01119142.1 coordinate 66,495, forward strand.
ATTTTTTAAAATAAATTTATTTATTTTAATTGGAGGCTGATTACTTTACAATATTGTGTTGGTTTTGCCATAGGTGAATAGGAATCCACCATAGGTGTACACGTGTTCCCCATCCTGAACCCCCCTCCCACCTCCCTCCCCAGAAACTTTACTTCTAAAACAGACTAATATTTACTTTTTCTTCAATTATGTCAAATCTTGCTATGCATGGACACAAACCACTGATGATAAACTACAAGAATTCTGTGTGGGTAATTTTATTTTTCAAGCCTTCCAGAAAGGACATGGATGTGTAGGTGGGTTCCCAGGGGTCAAGAGGTTGCAATGATAAATCATATATGGGAGGAAAGAACCTAGAATGACCTTAGTTCAGTTCAGTCGCTCAGTTGTGTCCGACTCTTTGCGACCCCATGGACTTCAGCACGCCAGGCTTCCCTGTCTATCACCAACTCCCGGGGCCTACTCAAACTCATGTCCATCATGTCGGTGATACCATCCAACCATTTCATCCTCTGTCATCTCTTTCTCCCAGCTTCAGCCTCTTCCAGCATCAAGGTTTTTTCCAGTGAGTCGGTTCGTTGCATCATGTGCCAAAGAATTGGAGTTTCAGCTTTAGCATCAGTCCTTCCAATGAATATTCAGGACAGATTTCCTCTAGGACTGACAGGTTGGATCTCCTTGCTGTCCAAGGGACTCTCAAGAGTCTTCTCCAACACCACAGTTCAAAAGCATCAGTTCTTTGGCACTCAGCTTTCTTCACAGTCCAACTCTCACATCCATACATGACCACAGGAAAAACCATAGCTTTGACTATAGGGACCTTTGTTGGTAAAGTAATGTCTCTGCTTTTGAATATGCTGTCTATGTTGGTCATAACTTTTCTTCCAAAGAATAAGCATCTTTTAATTTCATGGCTGTAGTCACCATCTGGAGTGATTTTGGAGCCTCAAAAAATGAAGTCTGTCACCGTTTCCATTGCTTCCCCATCTATTTGCCATGAAGTGATGGGACCAGATCCCCTAATTTTAGTTTTCTGAATGTTGAGTTTTAACCCAACTTTTTCACTCTCCTCTTTCACTTTCATCAAGAGGCCTTTTAGTTCTTCGCTTTGTGCCATAAGGGTGGTGTCATCTGCATATCTGAGGTTATTGATGTTTCTCCCGGCAATCTTGATTCCAATTTGTGCTTCATCCAGCCTGGCATTTTGCACGATGCACTCTGCATATAAATTAAATAAGCAGGGTGACAGTATACAGCCTTGACGTACTCCTTTCCTGATTTGGAACCAGTGTGTTGTTCCATGTCGAGTTCTAACTGTTGCTTCCTGACCTGTATGCAGATTTCTCAGGAGGCATGTCAGGTGATCTGGTATTCTCATCTCTTGAAGAATTTTCCACAGTTTGTTGTGATTTACACACAGTCAAAGGTTTTGGCATAGTCAGTAAAGCAAAAGTAGATGTTTTTCTGGAACTCTCTTGCTTTTTCAGTGATCCAGTGGATGTTGGCAGTTTGATCTCTGGTTTCTCTGCCTTTTCTAAATAGCATTTAAAAAATATTTTGTAATTTGTGTGTTTATTTTTGGCTGCTTTGGGTCTTTATTGCTGTGTGCAGAGTTTTCTTTAGTCGCTGTGAGTGGGGGCTACTCTCTCTACTAACTGTGCCTGAGCTACTCATTGCAGCAGCTTCTGTAGTTGTGGAGAACGGGCTCTAGGGTAAGTGGGCTTCAGTAGTCGCGGCTCCCAAGCTCTAGAGCACAGGCTTAACAGTTGTGGTGCACAGGCTTAGCTGTTCCGAGGCAAGTAGGATCTTCCTGGATCAGGGATTGAACCCATGTCTTCTGCATTGATGGGTGGATTCTTTACCCACTGAGCCTCCAGGGAAGCCCTGACCTAGAGCCTTTGATCACAAGAGGTTGCTAACTTGAGCAGCTAACATGGTTTGTAATTGGAAAAAGAATATCCTAGGTAACGTAGTGGAGAAGGCAATGGCACCCACTCCAGTACTCTTGCCTGGAAAATCCATGGACGGAGGAACCTGGAAGGCTGCAGTACATGGGGTCGCTGAGAGGCAGACACGACTGAGCAACTTCACTTTCATTTTTCACTTTCATGCATTGGAGAAGGCAATGGCAACCCACTCCAGTGTTCTTGCCTGGAGAATCCCAGGAACGGCGGAGCCTAGTGGGCTGCCGTCTGTGGGGTCGCACAGAGTCAGGCATGAAGTGACTTAGCAACAGCAGCAGCAGCAGCAGGTAACGTAGAAACCAAATGATTAATTGGTCTGTCTTAACTACCCTGTCTACCACCACAGCATCCAAAAAAGCTTCCGAAGTTAAATAACTAATGTAACTATGTTGGACAGTTTCATATTTAAACACTTTACATGCCTTCCAGGTGGGTTCTGTCTGTACACTAGCAATTCTTTCTCATAGATGGTCTCATGCAGCTGTCTGTAGCAGTCTCATATATACTGTGGACCCTGAGGGAATTTCTGCAAAGCGCAAAGAAATTTTTAAAAAATCCCCTCTACTGTCATGCAGTGCAGAACTACCTCTGTCATTTTTTGCGAGGATTATATCAGAGACCCTTAGCTTCTCTAGATTGGAAAGCAGAGGAAGGAAGGATGAAGCAAGGTAAGAGTGAAAATAGCTGAGGAATTGGGAAGTATAAGCAGGACAGTTACTTAAGTTGGGCAATTTGTCTATAGTCCTCTTACCCAAAATAGACAGCTTAAAATAATTCACTTTGGCTCACTCACTGTAATATGTGGAATTCTCCCATTTAGAAGATTCTCTGCATTGTCACATTAACAGCTGCATGGCTTGGGTAAGGTAACCTATCAAAAGACTGTTTCCACCTTTGTTAGGTGGAGATTATATCTATCTCTCAGAGATGTTCCACTTGAGGGAAAGAGGATGTGTAAACATTTAGGGAAGTGTCTGGCACACAGTAGGCTTTTAGTAAATGCTGGCTGTTATGAAAGGAAGCCAGACAGATAATAGGAGTCCAGATATACAAAACCAAATTATTGCCTAACGTACAAATCAATTCATATCCAGAGTCAAACTCTTTAAAAGTCATGGGGGAAAAAAAAATCATCCTTTTCTCTGTGATATTTTCCATGTGTGTATGTAGTTATAGGAAATAATTAGAGAACTGCTCAGAAACAGATGAAAATACCGTGTATTTAACAACTCAGGTGGATTGTTGCACTGTTAAATAGGTTTTTCCTACTTGTTTTTCATTTAGAACAAATATTAATTTGGAAGAATTTGAAACTTCTAGAGTGGATTAATGTTTCAGTTCTACTTATATGTGATCACCCTTATGCTGGACTTTTGACCTTTTTGGTGGTTGTAGTTAATATAAACTTTTAGCGTTGTCTGCCACAACCACTGAAGAAGGTGATGGCACCCCACCCCAGTACTCTTGCCTGGAAAATCCTGTGGATGGAGGAGCCTGGTGAGCTTCAGTCCATGGGGTCGCTAACAGTCGGACACGACTGAGCGACTTCACTTTCACTTTCATGCATTGGAAAAGGAAATGGAAACCCATTCTAGTGTTCTTGCCTGGCGAATCCCAGGGACGGGGGAGCCTGGTGGGCTGCCATCTATGGGGTCGCACAGAGTCGAACACAACTGAAGCGACTTAGCAGTAGCAGGAGCCACAACCACATCAA
>SJYC01119144.1:0-23096 GCA_006408675.1 Madoqua kirkii
TTGAGGTGGAATTCTAATAAACACCCACAGCAAAAATTTTGAGATGCCTTCTTGCTTCTGAATTATTAAAGACACCCACATTAGTACTTAGCCTTGGAGAAAGTAGCCTATTAGGTACACACATCTTTAGTTTTCTTTTAATAGAAATGGGAATAGAAAGTCTCTCTTTATTATTATAGGTATTGAATTTTCTTTGTAATACTTGCAGGTTATATTAATAATTTAAAGTGTTATTTTATAACTGAAGAACATTAAATATCCTAGAGTGAAATCTAAGGAACCTCTGGCTATTTTAAAGTTAATTGAGTTAAGAGGCAGACATTTTTGCTCTTGTTTTATTTGGATAATGGAACAGTTGAGTCATCGGTTCTCTTTTGGGGGCCAGGCTTGGGGAACTCATCAGTGATGTCCTGCTGTCTAGAACAGTGGAGGTAAAGCCAAAGGGGGGTGCTGAGCCACCAGGCCCCTGATTATATTTGGCCTGTTTGTACATGTTTCTAACATGTTTCTCTGTTACTGGTTTATGTCAAATTCTACGTGAGAAAGAGGACTAAAAATAGGTAGATCCATTGACTGAAATGAGCAGCGACAGTCTGCAGTCTGATAGAGAAGAAGCGGCGAGAAGGATGGAAAGATGTAGTCACTGCAACAAGTACTTCACGGCCTAGCCATTCTCCTATGTGTGTACCCAGATAAATGAGAAACACATGTGGCTCAGTAGTTAAGAATCTGCCTGCCAATGCAAGAGATGCAGGTTCAATCCCTGGGTTGGGAAGATCCCCTGGAGAAGGAAACGGCAACCCACTCCAGTATCTTTGCCTGGGAAATCCCATGCACAGAGAAGCCTGGCAGGCTATATAGTCCATGGGGTTGCAAAAGAGTTGGACAGAACTTAGCGACCAAACAGCAGCAGGTTTTGGTTGATAGCACTTTGAAAAACCATCAGCAACAATGTATTTGAATCTACTTGGCTAACAGAAGTCAAAGAAAAAAAAGTTTGTATTATTACATACATTTCACTCTGTTGTAACACAAAACTTGCTTCAGCTCATTTTTGTGAGAAAAATTATATTCAGAATTCAGTAGAGGGTGTTACCACTGAAAATGATTCTTTAAAAGGAACTATGGACAGGAAAAGAGAATGTAAAGAACAGAAACTAAGAATTATAGAATCAGATGTGAAACAGACATAAAAGCCTCAGAGAGAAACACTTGTGAAAATGCACTGTGTCAACCAGTTCATGTCTGAATCTGCGAAAAGTTAGGAAAGAGTGAAGAGCACTGAATGAAGTACTGAGTAAAGACAGGAGTTAGGAGTGAACTTTGGGGTCAACAAAGTTGTCCTATCAGCAACTGTACAGAGAAAACTATTCCTTGGTTCCAAAGAGGAGTTTGACAGTGTTAACACTGAAATTTCAGATATGGGTTGGATGCATCCAGGCAATATGAAGTTGTGGCTAGAGAGACAAGGTCTGAATTGACCTGCCTGGCTAGCCTGTACTTAGCAAATAGTATTCTTTGTGTTCTCTGGATACCACCACAATGTAATTAAAATTTGAAATCACTAGAATGGATTTGCTGTCACAATACGATTTACAGATTTAAAACTCAGCGATTAAGGTTTTCTTTCACTTTATTGATTTACATTTTCGATCCCTGGGTTGGGAAGATCCCCTGGAGAAGGGAAAGGCTACCCACTCCAGTATTCTGGCCTGGAGAATTCATGGACTGTATAGTCCATGGGGTTGCAAAGAGTCGGATACAACTGAGTGACTTTCAGGTAAAATATTTAGAAACTTGGTTCTTGGAGCTCTGTACTGTACCTTCCTTAAAACATAGTTAAGTGTGTTTAGTGATGTTTGTTTTATCAAGTGGTTTTAAATGGTAAATAATTCTTAAGCATGATTCACATTTCCCCTATGACCAGGAACCTTTTGAGGATGGCTTTGCAAATGGAGAAGAAAGCACGCCAACCAGAGAGGCTGTGGTCACATACGCTGCGGAAAGTAAAGGAGTCGTGAAGTTTGGCTGGATCAAGGGTGTACTAGTATGTACCTATAGACTAACTTTAGAGTCACATATTTCTGTTTATTAGAAAGTCTTCCTAGTATTATCATTAATTCTCAAATAATGTTCTCTTTTCCTAAAACTGTTCTATCTGGTTTTTCAGGAGACCCAAATTAATAACTTATACATCCTTTTCTTCTGGGTATTAAATTGGGTAAAGGAAATATGCTTATTCATCTAATTGAACTATACTTGGTTACCTCTGAAGTATATTTTATAACCTCTTAAGAATCTCACATGTTGTCACTTCTCAGAAATTAAGTATGAAGCTGTTACATTGATGGGAGCAGCAGGATCAAGCAAGCCGGGCAGGCAGCATAGCTGAAATGTGCCTGCTCCCTTTCCTGCTACCAGGTTGTCTTTTGAAGAGGAATGTGTAGAAGTTAAGCAACAGAATATAGGAGAAATATTTATGCTGAGCTCATATCAGTAGACAGGTTTAGGTAACTAGGGTTCAGAGTTACTTTGTGTTTTTTTTTTCCCTGTGTTTGAATAGGCTCTAAGGATCTAACTAGAGTAGACGGTCTGATTGAGACTTTGGAAGCGCTAAATTCGAGTTGTATTGACATTTAGGGGAGTAGAGGGAAAGTTCCAGTTCTAGTCATAGTTTTATTGTCTGATTGGTAGAATGCATTTTATGCTCTGGGTTGTACTGTTTGCCTAGTCTTAGATTTTAGCATTTCAGAAGACTATATACTATGTGTCAGCATAATAAATAAAAGTAAAAATAAGTTGGGGATACTGTCTTACGAAGAGTTTTGGTTTCTGAAACGTGTGAATAGTTAGCATTTGAGTTGACAAATATTACAGAATATTTAAGGCTACTTAGAAATTATGAGGATGTTATGAAGGAGTAAGTTAAAAATTAAATTTACTTGGATTGAAAAGAGGGGAACATAAGACTGCTCTTCTTTAGGACTGAAGTCTTAAAGTAGTCCTTGTATCTTTCTTGTTCATTTGCTTCTGCTGCTTCAGATAATTTGTGTGTGTGTGTGTGTGTGTGTGTGTGTGTGTGTGTAAAATATATACACACTCATATATTACATCATACTTATACTTTAGTTAGCTCATATTGAAGATCTCACTAAAGCTCTTTTTAAAAATATCCGTTAAAGAAAATCTTTGGATAAGAGATTTGAAATGACTTTCTGTAGTTTTTAAAGTGTGTTATCTAGCTATTGGCTAGTTGAGCATTTACTGTGTCTTGTATTTAATTACTTTTCATCTGTGACTTGGCTCTTCCTCTTCTAGGTACGTTGTATGTTAAACATTTGGGGAGTGATGCTCTTTATTAGATTGTCATGGATTGTGGGTCAAGCTGGAATAGGTGAGTCAAGTTATATACTGTTGATTCATTTGAGAATGAGTAGACAGAGTAACTGAGTGCATGTGTAGGCTCTAAAATTCATAAAATTCAATCCACCGGAATCATTCTAAGCTACGTTCTCCTTTGTGTCAGACAATTGTCTTCATGTCCCTTTTTCTGATTCTAGATGTGATCTAAAATGGGTTAAAAATAAGATAATTTGTAAGTGACAGTGTTAATTCAGTGTGCTGAGACTCACCAGTTGTAGACGTGGCAGATTTAAATGAGACTAACAGTATTCTCAAGCTTTCTCTTCTTTTTCCCTCAAGGTCTGTCAGTCATTGTGATAGCAATGGCCACGGTCGTGACGACGATCACAGGACTCTCTACGTCAGCAATCGCTACTAATGGGTTTGTACGAGGAGGTAAGCTCAGTCTTTTCACATCACATTGGATTACTGACACCAAATAACAGATTTTAAAATATTTCTATTTTTTACCTTAACAACATTTCGGGTTCTATATAGACAGGAAAGTTGCTGTTGAGCACTGCTGAAGTAGATTGTGAATATAAACTTTAAATTGATTCATACACAAACATGTATGCTTCAAACCGTTCAGGTGTCTGGTAACAAGCATGGAGTTTCTAACTGGGTCTCTGCTCCATCAAGGCGCCCTTTGTTACCTCCTCCCAGGATTTCGCCCTGGGATTAGTGTTGTGCAGCCTGCATTTGGTCAGTATTATACAGGTGTCGCCTCGTTCATCCCCACTGAAGGAAATGTAGGCAGAGTTCTTTCCTCTCTGCCTACAGCTGGTATAAGTTAAACCTGGGGCTCTCAATCCTTACCCTCAACTCCAGCTCTCTTCTGAGGATACCCTGAGGCCTGTTGTATTGGAGCCCACAAGATCTGCCCTGTGAGGTTTTACTCTTGCCAGGAAGAATACCCAAGACAGCACGAGAATGGCTTTGGGACCCCTGAGAACAAGAAAAAAAGAAATCCATTTTCCAAAGCAGAACTCATTCAACTGGAGGGGAAGATGCTGAAGGAAAGAAAAGATGTATACCAGCTCCTATAAATTGATCATAGCAGATCAACTGAGGAAGGCATCTGCCTGTTCCATCTGTCTCAACTATTTTGCAGATCTGTATTTAACGTTACATACATACAATTTCTGCTTTATCTGTATTAGTACTCGGAGAAAGAACCAGATTCTTTTCATTTTTCCCCAGTCGTCTTCATATATCTTATGTACCAGAGGATTCGGATCACTGTGGCTCTCGGGGAAGCTGGTAGCTCATATCAGTACAGTTATGACTATGTATTGGCTGTTGTATGCGTATGTGAAGTTGGGGCCTAAGATGTGGGTGTGCCCAGGAGTTGATCAGGCAGTGCTGAGAGATTCTTGGTTGCTTGTGTACTAGGTGCCCCTATTCTGCCCCTATTCTGCAGCTATTAGGGAATGGAAGTGAAGTAGAAATTGATGTAGTATTAGTTATTTGAGAGGATTTCTCCTTGTCTTCAGCCCTTCAAATCTAGGTTGTGAGCCTCAAGGGGAGTGGGGCATGGACCCACGGTCAGCACAAACCCCAGACTGTTCTCTGTGTGAGTTCAAACTTCTGGAAAGTATAGATTTTCCTGCATTGTGACTAAAAAGCCACTTCATGCACTACTACCAGTAGTTTTCATATATTTTTACAAATACTTCAGAGACTTGTATCTAATCTTCTGTCCTGGGACACGGACAAAGTATGAGAATGTGGAGTGTGTGAAGCTGTGTCCCAACAAAGTACCATGTTGCAGTTTTGTCTGAGTTCCCTCAAAATGTTAAGTCAGTTTACAGAGTAAACTAACTATAGGGAAAAAACCATATATATATATAAACATAATATATATATAAAACATAAATATATGGAATTATATAATTTGAAAATCTTATGTTACCACCTATTCTTAAATGACAAGGTAAATATGTTTGTTGAGATAATGAAACCTATAGGAAAAGAGAAGCCATTAATTTAAAGAAATGACCAAATACTTTGAAGCTTTGCTAGAAGCCATTTTTCATTTAGAGCAGTCAGTGATGTTAGAAACCTAGCTGATCTTTTATAGAATATAAGTGAGCTGTATTGTCTGCAGTGAAAGTTTCTATAGATTCTTACAATGAATGTAAAGTCTTGTCTCCTTTATATATACTGCATAGACTTTGAGATCACTAACAGCATTTATTTTAGTTTCTTGGTAAAACAGTATTTCCACATGGGAAAAAGTAGATATAGCTATAAAACTGGTGAGATTACATTTTATTCTGTATTCATGATTCTAAATTAAAAACACCAGTATGAGTCATATCCCAAAGGATGTATTTCTTAGCTCTCTCCACAAAAATCACCTGTCACAGATGGTCAGCCCAGTACCAGTGAGCACCCCTAGTGCCCACATTGTGTATTTTCATTCAAAGGCACCAGGGGACCTTGGAGAAATTGTTGATTCATATCTGGGTAGGAAATGTACTAGACAAGTCTAGACATCTTTTCTCATCAGTAAGTAAAGAAGATAACAAAGGATATTGTTCAATGTTAAAAGGACTGAAGAGCCAACTTGAAAAAGCTAACACTTCGGATAGTTTGAACAGGAGTACTACTAGTAATTATAACTGATTTAAATGAAAGCATAATATAAGATAAAATCCCTAGCTTCACAGACATTACAAAAAACCTCATTTTTACTTTTGTAGAATGCTAGAGAACTAACTTACTTTGAAAATTGATAAAGAATCTAGTGTGAATCAAGTTTTCTGAATGAAAATTTGCTTACCTCAACTCAGTATAAGAAAGAAATTAATAAGAGATTTATCCTTTAGGTACTTATTCTACAAGATAAGTGAAGAAAAAGAAATTGGAGTATCCCAATTCTGTAAACGCTTTACTTAATGAGAGCACCTGTGAAGTGCTGAATGTGAATCACCTTGTGCCTGTAGCTGCCGGAAGCAGAGAATAGGCAGGGAAGAGAGGAGCTTACAAATGAGACTGTAGGATGACAGCACCAAGTGCCAGACTGGACTCTCTGGAACAAAGAATCCTTGTTCAATAAAATTTTGCAGGGAGCAAATACAGAGAGGGGGTTATGGTTTAGAACAAACTTTCAGACTTGGTTCATGTGTAGATGGAGTTATCTTTCAGTATTGTGGGACCAGGGGTGCCTACATTGAATGCCCTCTATCTCAGTCACTGAAGACTTAATTTTGACTTCTTCCTTGAAAGGGCTGCATAAGAGGAGATCAGGAGAGCTGGAATTATCTAGAAGGTCAGGGTGCAAAGAGTTAGGTAGCCATGCAATGGGAATAGCAGTATCTGCATGGGATGCCCTCTAGCCCAATCACTGAGGACTGAAAGCTGACTATGAAGGGAATTAACAAGAATTTTACTCAAAATATTGCTGATTGTGGTTGCTCTGTTTAATAATTTCATTTTCAAGAGCCCTCTTTTAAACTTGAGGATGTAGTGATTAATATAACTATTTAATTTGTTTTATCTTCATTATTAACTGAATTATATATTTTTCTGCATTAATATTGAATAATATTTTATTCTCATTTTATAAGGTGTGTGCTTCCAACTGCATGCAAGTGTGTGAAATGGGTTTTGTTCTTTATGCCATAGGAGAGGTTTAATGTTACTAAGTAGCCTTTACATTGACTTTAACAGTACCTTTTAGAGACTTAAACAGGTAGAATCTAGAGAAGTATAGTTTTTTAAAAAAATAGAAATTAACTGTCAACTTGTAAAGAAATGTGAATGTGCTTAGTCGCTCAGTCGTGTTCAACTCTTTGTGACCCCATGGACTGCAGACAGCTAGGCTCCTCTTGCCCATGGAATTCTCTGGGCAAGAATACTGGAGTGGTTTGCCATGCCCTCCACCAGGGGATCTTCTCAACCCAGGGATCCAACCCAGGTCTCCCGCATTGCGGGCAGATTCTCTACTGAGTGAGCCACCAGGGAAGCCCAAGAATACTGGAGTAGGTAGCCTATCGCTTCTCCAGGGGATCTTCTCAACATAGGAATTGAACTGGGGTCTCCACATTGGAGGCAGATTCTTCACCAGTTGATCTACCAGGGAAGCCCTGTATAGAAGTATAATGGTGTCTGATTTTGAAGTCTAGGATAAAAATAATACGGAAACATGCAGGGGAAGAAAAAGAGTTAAAACTTAAAAAACGGAAAAAATGGCAAGGTTTTTAGTTTCAGTCTTGATTGGATTATAGTAATAATGGGAGGAGGGTAGTATTTGAAGCTATTAGTGGCAGGTTAGAGAACCATCGCCTCAGTCCTCTCTTTTCCATGGAGTAGAACTAGCACCACCAACTAGCTGATGGAGTCCCCTCCTCCCTTCTCCTCTGGCATCCTCCCTGCCCTAGCCGTATACACATGCAGCCCAGAGCTCTCCCGTCCTGCAAATCCTGCCAGTGTTCTTGAAAGCTCCTGTTCTACAGAATTCACAGGTTCTGCAGCTCAGGTGGGGCTGGCAAGCTTCCACGCCACTCAGATCTGCGTTTCCTAGATTTCACAGGCCAGAGTTTCTTCTGTTCACAGACCGTTAATCGCTGAATATAAATTCATTTATGAAACAGAGGTCAACCACAGGCAGCCTTTTATAATATGGAGATGCAAATTCTGATTTTTGACTTACAGTGTATGATATGAGCTGAGCAATAGAAGGGAACAGTTCTTCAACCACTTTATGGTTTGGAGCATTAAAAACAGAGGTCTGTACATTTTCAAATAAAAGCCCACACTACATCAAATTTCTAATAGGTAGTTCTGAGAAGCTAAAATCAGTAGAAACCTACCTATGTGACTAAAATCAAATTTTTATATTCCTTATATTTCAGTTCATCAACAGATACTTGTTGAGTATGGGTTTTAGGTTTTTAACTATGAACAGGCTCACAGTATGTGAGACAGAGATTGCGTTTCTCCTTGCTACTGTCACTCCCCTCCACCCCACCATAGATAGCCACTTGTCTAGCACCATTTGTCAACAAACTGTCTACTCCATACTGAATTAGTTTTGGTGCTGTTGTTGAAAACCGAATTTTCTGTGTATTGTCTTTATTGTATCCTGTTCCATTGATTCGTTTATTCTGATACCAGTTCTTCCAAGACTACCCTGTTTTGCTTGCTTAGCTTTGTAAGTTCTAAGTCTTTAAACTTTGTTCTTTTTCAAAATTGTTTTGACTCTTCTAGGTTCTTTGTATTGCCATATAAAATTTTTGAACTGGCAGTATCAATTTCTCTAAACACAGAAAACCTCGCTGGGACTTGGGGATTTCACTCTTAAAATTTATGGAGGGGGAAGAATGGTCATGTTAACAATTTTGAGTCTTCCAGTCTCTAAACATGGGGTATCTTTCTGTTTATTTAGATCTTGTTTTTGTCAGCACTGTTGTATATTTTTCAGTATAGAGATCTTGCATGTTTTGTTCAATTTATCCCTCAGTCATGTTTTTCATCTGGTAAATGGCAATTGTAAATTTCATTTTCCAAAATTTTTAATGATGTGTGTAGGAATGCAGTAGACTTATGTGTCTTAGTTCTGTGACTTTGCAAAACATAAAGTCATCGTCTGTGAACAGACATGGTTTATACTCTTTTCAATCTTCAGTGTTTTCTTCTCTCCCTCTCTTTTTCCCTCTCCTTCTGTTTTGTCAGTCTGTTGAAATAGATAGGACCTTCAGTACCATGGTGAAGAAGCTGTGAGAATAAACATCCTTGTTGTGTTGCCAGTTTTAGGGGGACTGAGTTGACTGTATCACTATTAAGACGTTAATTGAGGAGTTCTGGAAGATGTAATTTGTCAGATTGAGACAGTTCTATTTCTAGATTGCTGGTAGTATTTATCATGAATGAATGTTGGATTTTGTTACACTTTTTCTATAACTGTTGAAATGGTTGTGTGGTTTTTTCTGTTATTCTGTTATTATCAAAATTATATGGTATTTTGAATCTCAGTAACCTAGCATTCGTGGCATAAACCCCACAAAGATCAAAGATATATTTGGTCAAAAAATATTATGGTTTCTGCTGCTTTTTACTTGTTAACATTTTAATGATTTTTGAATCTATGATCATGAGAAATATTTGTCTAAATTTTTCTTTTTTTGTAATCTGTGTCAGGTTTTGGTATTAGGATTAAGCCCAACTCATAAGGGGTGTTGGCTAGTGTTTGTTCTTCCTCAAGTTTCTGAAAGAGTTTTTGTAAAATTGATCTTATTTCTTACTGCTGAAGCTACCTGGGCCTGTGGTTTTGTATATGTGTGTGTGCATTACAAATTTAATTTCTTAGGAGTATTTCAATTTACTGTTCTTGTCATAGTTCTGGCAACGTTTTCAAAGAGTTTGCCAATTTTCACCTTAATTGATTTTTCTTTATTGTTTTCTGCACCTGTGGTTTTAACTTTTTTTTTCCTACATTAGCTTTCCTTTTTTTCTGTTTTCTTAAGGTAGAAGCTTAGATCATTGATTTCATATTATTTATTTACTTTCAATAGAAGTGTCTTTTTTTTTTTTAATATTAGCGCTAAAGCTGTAATTCCTGCTTTAGGTTTATCCCACTGATTTTGATAGGTTCTCTTTTCAATATTGTTCAGTTCGAAATACTTTTTAATTTCCCATGTGATTTGTTCTTTTACTAGTGGATTACTGTAAAATATGTTGCATAATTTAAAACATATTTAGGGGAAGTCCATACATTCAATTCAGCACTACTGTCAGTAATGCTGTGTCATTTCAGTTCTTTGAAATATATAGTGACTCGTTTTATGGCCAGTATTCATTTAGCTCTTGGTTAACCTAGTCAGAGTTTTGGTTATTGATGTGAAATCTACGGAGAGCTGCAGGGACATGTATCCCCAATCCATATGTAGTAGTAAGGGAACCCAGTGTATAGTATTGTCGTTACTTGACATCTCTCGCATGTGCTTCATGGGCATTTTATGGCCAAATTTTGAGAGTTCATGAGGGCATCTTTTCTTATCGACTTTCTGTGTTTGCTTGAACAACAGATTTTTTTGGTAAATAGTTATTTTTTCTGTTGCTCCCTTTTAATGCATCATAATTTTTTTATACTCTTCAGCTTATTCAATGATAATAAAAAGTCTTATTTAATTTCACATACTGTACTGAATAAGCACTCAGAGAGACTTGAGTTCAAGCCCATTTCTTCCCTTACTATCTGTGTGACTGTGATCAAGTTACTTAACCTCTGTAAGCCTGAATTTTCACATATGTAAAATGGGAATGATAATCGTACAGTTGTCCCTTGAATAACACATAGGTTAGAGATGCTGATGACTCCTATGCAGTTGAAAATCCTTGTATAATTTTTGAGTTCCCCAAAACTTACCTATAGATTACTGTTGACCAGAAGCCTTGTAGGTAACATAAACCATGGATTAACACATATTTGGTGTATATGTATTATATACATACATATATTTATTCTTACAGTAAAGTAAGCCAGAGAGAATAAAATGTTATTAAGAAAATTCTAGTGAGGAAAAAGTACTTTACAGTACTATGCTATACCTGTCTCTTATACACAAGTGTATATGTATTATATACATACATATATTTATTCTTACAGTAAAGTAAGCCAGAGAGAATAAAATGTTATTAAGAAAATTCTAGTGAGGAAAAAGTACTTTACAGTACTATGCTATACTGATGCCATAAGTTTTACATCATCTTTTACAAGATGAATCATTTGTTAATACCTGCATTAATATTATCTTATATGATACAAAACACTATATATGTTACATGTATTACTAACACTAGAGATAAAATGAAAAGATTCACTTTGTTGTACACCTGAAAGTAAGACGACATGCAAATCACAACTATGTTCCAACGGAAGTTTTTTTTTAATGTGAGAAATTAAAAAAACATTTAACAAAGGAAAAGATAATGTGAAACATGGAATTTATATTTATTTACAAGTATAGCAATTCACACTTGAAAACAAAGAGGCAGCAATATGATTGCTTTATTGTAGCCTAGTATAATGATATGATTGTATCATAGTAGCCTAGCCTCTACACTAATGAGTGAATCCTTGTACAGTTTTTATGTCATACAGTATTATAGTCATATTCATAGTATAGTATTATAAACGCTGTTACATTTTTTAAAAACCACTTATCTGTGATAGTTTCTCTAATTACCAGAGAGGGAGGGATGGAGCACAGCTTGTTTTGTATGTTAATTCTCTGAGCAAAGTTAATGTATTAGGAAGAAAATTAACATTAATTTCGTATTAGGTATCATTTACCTTAAACCTATATAAAGATAGACTAGTATCCACATACTTTTTGTATGTTCATGACATACCTAACTTGTTCTTAATTTTTTCTGTATTTCTATACCCTGTGATTCATCTGTGAGTTTTTAATCTCCAAAAAAATTTTCAGTGTATTTATTGAAAAAAAAAATCTACATATAAGTGCACCTGTGAATTTCATACCTGTATTGTTCAAAAGTCAATTGTACTTGCTAGAATTAAATAAAATGTGTAATTTTACTTAATTACAAAATAAACATTATATTTTAAGGTATGTATCACTCTGTATTGCTTAGTAAATAGACCAACCTTTCAGAGCAGTAGATCTTTTATACTATTTTGTTGCTAAGGAAAAAAAAGGAGGGGAGAAAGCTCTTAAAACTGTTGCCTCAAGGACACAGGAATAGAAATGAGAATAAATAGGGTGGAGTACTATTGCTTTTCATCAGGAATTTATAGGAAGATGAGCAGATGCTTTTAAAATATTCTTCATGTGTAACTCTTTATTTTCACTAAAAAAAAATAAAATATTTTAAAAAGTAGTGAAACTAGGTATGTGCTAGGTTTTAAGTTTAGGTATTCCAGTTAGTGGACGATTTTTAAATAGTTCTGAAATGTCAGAATTTGTTACTTACATTCATTATTTCCCTTCCAGTTATCTTTACCAATGTTAAATACATCTTAGTAATAGAAAGCCTTGAAATTTCAGAAAATCAAAACTTTAAACACATAACGGAATTCTGTGCTTTTATAGGTTCTCTTGGTGTATTTCTCCTTCTAAAGAATATTATCAACTATTGAAATACATGAGTGGCTGACTGATTTCAGTTAACCTTTTATTGTGACTTAATTGTCCTATCTATTAAGTCAGGGTAAATAATACTTGTCTTAATTCATTATTGATATTGAGATTAAATGACATGTTCATAAACTATCAGTTCAGTTCAGTTCAGTCACTCAGTCATGTCTGACTCTCTGTGACCCCATGAATCGCAGCACACCAGGCCTCCTTGTCCATCACCAACTCCCGCAGTTCACTCAATGGTATTCTAGGGATTTTCTGTGTGATTAATTATGAGTTCAGTTCAGTTCAGTCACTCAGTCATGTCTGACTCTCTGTGACCCCATGAATCGCAGCACACCAGGCCTCCTTGTCCATCACCAACTCCCGCAGTTCACTCAATGGTATTCTAGGGATTTTCTGTGTGATTAATTATGTGATTTAATATCTTTAACTTTAGCTCTTTGACATAAAAATTGTCATTATATGTAAGCCCATTAGAATTTTTAGTGTTCAAAAGTATTGGAAAATTTTTGTTATTTCATCTCATTTTAAAAAATGAGACTAATACTAAATGATCAGGTTGCAATTCTTTTTCTTCAGAATTTTAAGGATAATAAAAATTATTAATTGGTAAAGTGAATTACTGAGAAAGTTTTTTTTTAATTGGCCTAGTAGGCTGCAGTCCATGGGGTCGCTAAGAGTCGGACACGACTGAGCAACTTCACTTTAACTTTTCAGTTTCATGCATTGGAGAAGGTATTGGCAACCCACTGCAGTGTTCTTGCCTGGAGAATCCCAGGGACAGGAGACCCTGGCGGGCTGCCGTCTATGGGATCACACAGAGTCGGACACGACTGAAGTGACTTAGCAGCAGTAGCAGCAGCATAGTTATTTTACAGTGTTGTATCTGTGCCTGCTGTACTGTAATGAGGAAGTTTTGGTGGGTAGGTTTAAAGTATAGACTATTTTGAGAAACTTGATAAAATTAACCTCAAAACCTATTACAGGTATTTTCAAAATAAAGTTTGCATATTTAGTAATTTATTAAATAGAATCTGTTAAGACTTCCTCATTACATGGTTTTAAGACTTTCTTAAGGCAGAAAGTGAAGAGAAATTAAAGAGCCTCTTTATTGAAAGTGAGGGAGTGAAAAAGCTGGCTTAAAACTCAACATTCAGAAAACTAAGAT
This sequence comes from Madoqua kirkii, assembly GCA_006408675.1. Classification (NCBI taxonomy): domain Eukaryota; kingdom Metazoa; phylum Chordata; class Mammalia; order Artiodactyla; family Bovidae; genus Madoqua; species Madoqua kirkii. The sequence goes on from SJYC01119144.1 coordinate 13,687, forward strand.
CATGGCATCTGGTCCCATCACTTCATGGCAAATAGATGGGGAAACAATGGAAACAATGACAGACTTTATTTTCTTGGGTTCCAAAATCACTGCAGATGGTGACTGCAGCCATAAAATTAAGATGCTTGCTCCTTAGAAGAAAAGCTATGACAAAGCTAGACAGCATATTAAAGAGCAGAGACTTTACTTTGCTAACAAAGGTCCATCTAGTCAAAGCTGTGGTTTTCCCAGTAGTCATGTATGGATGTGAGAGTTGGACCATAAAGAAAGCTAAGGACCAAAGAATTGATGCGTTTGAACTGGGGTTTTGGAGAAGACTGTTGAAAGTCCCTTGGACTGCAAGGAGATCCAACCAGTCAATCCTAAAGGAAGTCGATCCTGAATATTCATTGGAAGGACTTTGCTGAAGCTCCGGTACTTTGACCACCTGATGTGAAGAGCTGACTCATTAGAAAAGACCCTGATGCTGGGAAAGTTTGAAGGCAGGAGGAGAAGGGGACAACAGAGAATGAGATGGTTGGATGGCCTCACCGACTCAGTGGACATGAGTTTGAGCAAGTTCCAGGAGATGGTAAAGGACAGAGAAGCCTGATGTGCTGCAGTCCACGGGGTCGCAAAGAGTCAGACACAACTGTGCGACAAAAAGAACAGAATATTTCATCAGTGTCTAGAAAAATGTATATAACTTAATGTAACTTCAGTACTATTAAAACTAAGCTGATTATGACCTAGAAACCAAAAATAAATTAGAAATTTAGGGGAGCTTTTAGAGACTTTAGATAAGTATTATACTGACTCTGAATCAAAATACTGATTTAAGTTAGAAAAATACTTGCTTCCTGATAATAGCTCATGTAATGTCTTTGTCTGCTCTGCCATTTAGGCAGGATTTATAATTTAAATATAATATAAATTTATTAATATAAATTGTTTTATTATAATAAAACTGGGTTTCCCTTGTGGCTCGGCTGGTAAAGAATCCACCAGCAATGGGGGAAACCTGGGTTCGATTCCTGGGTTGGGAAGATCCCTTGAAGAAGGGAAAGGCTACCCACTCCAGCATTCTAGCCTGGAGAACTCATGGACTGTTTAGTACATGGGGTCGCAAAGAGTCGGACATGACTGACTTTCACTCACTCACGTAATAAAACTATGTCTCTTCAGGATGTCAGTATGAGCTGTTCATTAAATTTCTTGTGCTACTTTCATTTTTCTTCAGTATCCACATTCAGCAAATTACCACACTAAGTTACTGAAATCATGTCAATTATTCTAAATGTTATGTAAGATTAAAAATATTACTTAGAAAGTCATTGGGAAATGATCTTGATGTCTCTGAATATGAGGAGGAGGCTGTTGCCATTTTAATCTAGGTTTAGAAAAGAAAGTAGGGATTTAAATAGCAGGATGGTTTTTATATTTAATGTGAGGAAAATTTTCTGGATGTTCAGAACTGTTATGAATGAAGTGGGTTGTAAAGAATTCTTTCTGGGTGTTTCTTCCTAAAAATATGCTCACCCACTTGCCTGTTACTTCACCTGCTGTGTTCACTGGTGGCATGTGTTTGTGAACTCTTGTGTAATTGAAAGGATTATTTGGCATCTAAGATTCTAACACTAGTACTTGTGTTTTTTTTCTTGTCTTCAGGAGGAGCATATTATTTAATATCTAGAAGTCTAGGGCCAGAATTTGGTGGTGCAATTGGCCTGATCTTCGCTTTTGCCAATGCTGTTGCAGTTGCCATGTACGTGGTTGGATTTGCAGAGACTGTGGTGGAGTTGCTTAAGGTAATTCACCTTTTTCCAGTCCTTTGTTTCCTGGATCTTTACTGAGGATTTACGTGCCATTCACCATGTAAGATGCCAGGAAAGCAGCAAGGAACATAAAACTCATCCTTCAAGAAGTTGAGTGTGGGAGATAGACCAACAAATGTCAGAAATGGGTAACTGCAGGAGGCCTTGACAAACTAGGAGGATCATTTAATTTACCATCCAGGAGTAGGGTGGCAGAGAAGTGTCAAGACAGCATCTTCAAAGGAAGTGAGTGAAGACATTAGCAGCCAGACATGAGAGGTGAGATACAGTATGAGGGAAATAGGAAAGAAAAGAAAAGAAAGACCTAGAAGGGGTAGAGTATGGTGTGTTATTTAAAAAAAAAAACACAAAACTGGAAATATTTCAGTATGCCTGGTGGCACGAGGTTCAAGATAACAGGGAAGAAAGAAAGGATCAAGTCAGGAAGGGTCTGGTTTTGCTGTTAAACCTGGATTGTATCTTAACTGGAGTTGATATCCATGATTAGATTAGGTGCCTCAAGAAATACATGATTACAGTGTAGAGAATTGTGAGGAGGCACAGTTGGACATGGAGACCATTTAAAAGGTTGTAGCTATCCTGGAGAAGAGATGTTGCTGAATATTAAATCGGTGACGAGTAGAGAGTATTCGAGTGGTTTTTAATAAGTTGAGTAAGTAGACTTGATTGATGGGATGTGGTAAATTAGAGAATAAGAAAAGAGGACTGATTTAGATGGATGGTAATGCCATTTGCCATGAGAAGGAGAACACAGAGCATTTCAGTTTGGGATGTCTGATTTGGTATATGTCAGTCAAGCTGGCCAGGAAGTGGTAGATGATACTGCCCTGGAGTTGAGAAGAGAACTTAGTTGAAAAGAGTAATTAGTATGTTTGTAGTTAAAGCAGTAGAAATAGAATTCAGTTTTCTTAACTGAGAAGAATCTTGAATGACCTGTAGTTGTTCATGTTAGGTCGTAACTTCTTATATAGTAGTATATGGTATATTAGGAAGTGTAACATCTGAAAGGGACTGATACTTGCATTGGCATTGACCTTAGCTGCCTAGGCCAAAGGGAAGTAAGCAAACAGTATAATCATTAAGAATTCGTAGTCTTTCATTGTTTAATTTAGTAGATGTTTTTAATGTCATTATTTTAGCCACAAATAATTTTGTTCTTAGAATGGAACAGTGTGACTTTGGACAGCTGCATAAAAGTGTGTTCATCTCTTTTCCTTATGCACCGGAAGAGACTGTTGAAAGCTGAATTCGCTAACCACAGTGAATACAAAATATATTTCTGCTTTGTAACTTAAAAAAAATCCTATTAGTGCTACTTAGTCATATTATAATTTTTTTTTGCTTGTTAGCCAATCCATTTTTAAAAATGTGAGTCTTTATAAATATAGCAGTATTAATATTTGATCATATTTTTGATGTCTTCAGATGTTTAAGTGACATCTTAATAGTAAACAGTAATTCATTCTTTTTTTGCTAGATCTCCCTATTCATTCCTTAAATAGGAATTTATTCAACTTCTATCTGTGAAGAACTGTGATATCTCTAAAATGTTTGAAAAAGAATGGAGGAATTTAGCTGAAGGTAAATAGTATTTTTCATTCTGTGTTTTCTTTTTGCAGGAACACTCCATACTTATGATAGATGAAATCAATGATATCCGAATTATTGGAGCCATTACAGTGGTGATCCTTTTAGGTATCTCAGTAGCTGGAATGGAGTGGGAGGCAAAAGTAAGTAATGGTATTATGGGGATCTCTGTAAATGTTGAATGGACAGACTTTTAGAGCTTATATTTTAGGTATTTTCTAAGGTGCGGTAATACCTTTAGATTTTGAAGGTTCATAAGTGGCCATTTTTCAAAGACGTTTACATATAAGGTCATTTCTATTTGGCAAGGTGGGGAGTATTTGGAAATAATAGTCATTTAAAGAGGTTATCAAAGAATATAGAAGAAAAAATGAATTATGGGGTATGTCAGAGGGAGTTACTAAAGGTAGTACCAGTACTATAATTTTTTTCTATACTTTAATGCTTGTTTTGTTAGTGCATGTAACATGCACATCTTTAACTCACTATGGAAATAGTTGGCATGACCCTACTTCTGCTCTCCCATTTTCCCCCAGTGTATTGAATATTCTGAGATTGTTCCTTTAACAAAAACTTAGTAAGCACCTGCTTTGTGCTTAGCACTGTGTGAGGCTCTGGGTAAACTAGACAGAAATCTTTTCTCTTAACGGGAATGATATTCCAGTGGCACTGAATTGGTGTATCGACACAGTATGTTTGATTTTGATTTTTAACATTTAAAATTTCAGGCTCAGATTGTTCTTTTGGTGATTCTACTACTTGCTATAGCTGATTTCGTCATAGGAACATTTATCCCATTGGAGAGCAAGAAGCCCAAAGGTTTCTTTGGTTATAAGTGTAAGTAAGAAAGAACTTTTTTTTAAGGTGCACATTATGGCATTCTAGTGTCAAGTAAATTTTTTTTTTTAAACTGCATTTTTAATATTTTGTAATGTAATTGAGTTTGGTGTAGTGACTAACACTAATTGACAGTCCAGTTTAGTTTGGTTTCTTTATGTTTATTGTATAATTGGAGTAAAAACAATCACTTTTATTTATATGTTTCATTTTTCATCATTAGCAAAATGAAAGGTGATAAAACATAGAGAAATCAGTGCTACTGAGGAGAAGTACTTTTGTTCTTATGTGGGGAATTTGTTACTGAAAGTGTAACTTCTGTTCTAATGTTGCTTTTCCATTCTTTTAGTTGTATTTAATCGCAATAGTCTAAGAGTGCCTGAGACTGTGAAAGCAATTAGAAATACTGTGAAAGCAACTAGAAATAGTTTCTTGATGTAATTCTACAGTTTACATTATTAATTGTGTAAGAATTTTCCAGTTTTCATCTTCCATAACCCTTTTCATTCTGCCTCTTAACTTTCACTATGGGTGTAATTTACGGGTCATTTATCATTTTATAAAGTGTCTTTCTACATCTCCACCCTGCGCCCTCCACTGAGCTGCCGTTCTGCACCTGTCTCTTCAAGGCAGCATGAGCGCCAGACGGAAGAGCTGCAGCAGCATCAGAGTTGCTTTCCCTTAGGGTAGAGGGTCTGCCTGTGTTAAATTGACAAAAACTCCTTGTTTTTTTCAGTCTCCTGACTGGGCAACATTCTGTCTAGCTGTCCCATTCTCCTTTGATGTCAGACACTGTATTCTAGTGAGTGCTTTGCTACCTGATTCTCTGGTCGCTATGTCTTTTACTGCTGTTTCCTTCTCTTCTTTCTTCCTCTAAATGTCAGAGTTGTACAGTGTTGTCCTGGGCCTTCTAACTATATTCATTTCTTTGGCAATATCTATTCTCATGGCTCAAAATGCTTTGAGAAAACTGACATGTTTCTCTTCCTGGGTCTCTCCTTTAAACTCCACATATAAGTATAGTATATATTCAACTGCTTATTTGATGTCCATCCTAACTAGCCCTTCTTGAACTTCTCCATCCTGATACATGAAAGAAATCAGGATCTCAGTGTTTCCTACTTGCTCTCTTTCTAATCCTTCCCTCATCAGTACATTATTCTCCTATCACTAGATTGAACCACTACAGTAACCTTCTAATTGGTTCCCTGCTTCAGATGCTGATCCTTCAGTCCATTGTCTCTGCAGCATCCACATAAGCATTGATCATACCTTGTCACTTCCATGACTCTGCGCCCACCTTGGCTTTTCATTATATTGAGGACAAAATCTAAACTCTTATAAAATAAAATTTTGCATGATCTTACCCCTGCTGATCTCCTCAATTTCATTTCATCTCCCCCAAACTGTAAGAGATTTGCCTTCTTTCAGTTCTTCAAAAGAGCTAAACCTTCTACCTGCCTCAGGGCCTTTCTACAGGTTGTTGGTTATTCCTGGTGTACTCTTTCCCTGTAGCATCACATGGCTGATTATTGCTCCGTAAAGTCTCAACTTAAGTGTTAACTCCTTAGTTGCATCACTTTCAGTTCAGTTGCTCAGTCGTGTCCGACTCTTTGCGACTCTATGAATCGCAGCACACAACGCCTCCCTGTGCATCACCAGCTCCCGGAGTTCACTCAGACTCAATGTCCATCGAGTCAGTGATGCCATCCACCATCTCATCCTCTGTCATCCCCTTCTCCTCCTGCTCCCAATCCCTCCCAGCATCAGAGTCTTTTCCAATGAGTCAACTCTTCGCATTAGGTGGCCAAAGTACTGGAGTTTCAGCGTTAGCATCATTCCTTCCAAAGAAATCCCAGGGCTGATCTCCTTCAGAATGGACTAGTTGGATCTCCTTGTAGTCCAAGGGATTCTCAAGAGTCTTCTCCAACACCACAGTTCAAAAGCATCAATTCTTCGGCGCTCAGCTTTCTTCACAGTCCAACTCTCACATCCATACATGACCACTGGAAAAACCATAGCCTTGACTAGACAGACCTTTGTTGGCAAAGTAATGTCTCTGCTTTTCAATATGCTATCTAGGTTGGTCATAACTTTTCTTCCAAGGAGTAGGTGTCTTTTAATTTCATGGCTGCAGTCACCATGCAGTGATTTTGGAGCCCCAAAAAATAAAGTTTGATACTGTTTCCACTGTTTGCCCATCTATTTCCCATGAAGTGATGGGACCAGATGCCATGAGCTTAGTGTTCTGAATGCTGAGCTTTAAGCCAAGTTTTTCACTCTTCTCTTTCATTTTCATCAAAAGGCTTATTAGTTCCTTTTTACTTTCTGTCTTAAGGATGGTGTCATCTTTATATCTGAGGTTACTGATATTTCTCCCGGCAATCTTGATTCCAGCTTGTGCTTCTTCCAGTCCAGCGTTTCTCAGGATGTACTCTGCATATAAGTTAAATAAGCAGGGTGACAATATACAGCCTTGACGTACTCCTTTCCCTATTTGGAACCAGTCTGTTGTTCCATGTTCGGTTCTAACTGTTGCTTCCTGACCTGCATACAGATTTCTCAAGAGGCAGGTGGTCTGGTATTCCCATCTCTCTCAGAATCTTCCACAGTTTATTGTGATCCACACAGTCAAAGGCTTTGGCATAGTCAATAAAGCAGAAGTAGATGTTTTTCTGGAACTCTCTTGCTTTTCTTGATGATCCAGTGGATGTTGGCAATTTGATCTCTGGTTCCTCTGCCTTTTCTAACACCGGCTTGAACATCTGGAAGTTCACGGTTCACGTATTGCTGAAGCCTGGCCTGGAGAATTTTGAGCATTACTTTACTAGCGTGTGAGATGAGTGCAGTTGTGCAGTAGTTTAAACATTCTTTGACATTGCCTTTCTTTGGAATTGGAATGAAAACTGACCTTTACCAGTCCTGTGGCCACTGCTGAGTTTTCTAAATTTGCTGGCATATTGAGTGCAGCACTTTCACAGCATCATCTTTCAGGATTTGAAATAGCTCCACTGGAATTCCATCACCTCCACTAGCTTTGTTCATAGTGATGCTTTCTAAGGCCCACTTGACTTCACATTCCAGAATCTCTGGCTCTAGGTGAGTGATCACACCGTTGTGATTATCTGAGTCGTGAAGATCTTTTTTGTATAGTTCTGTGTATTCTTGCCACCTCTTCTTAATATCTTCTGCTTCAGTTAGGTCCATACCATTTCTGTCCTTTATCAAGCCCATCTTTGCATGAAATGTTCCCTTGGTATCTAATTTTCTTGAAGAGATCTCTAGTCTCCAGTGCATCACTCTAGCTTTGTGTAATAAACACACTGAATTAGATGATCTCTCTCTGATTATTTGTTGCAACACCCTGTTTCTATTGAGTACTTTTACTGCTGTTTGCAATAGCTTTTTTTTTTTTTTTTTTACTCATTTGGTAGCTCAGTTCAGTTGGTAAATAATCTACCTGCAGTGCAGGAGACTTGGGTTCGATTCCTGGGTCAGGAAGATCCCCTGGAGAAGGAAATGGCAACCTACTCCAGTATTCTTGCCTGGAGAATCCCATGCACAGATTCATGGCAGGCTATGGGATTGCAAGAATTGGACACAGCTTAGTGACTAAACTACAACTACTACTACTGTTGATACTTTTAAGTTCTGTGAAGGTAGCTTGTTGCTATTGGACTTCTTCAATACCTTGAGATACCAGATGGCTCTAGTACTGACACATGGTATATACTCAGATACTGGATGGGTGGATGATTGGATGGATGGATGACAGTTTATTGTTTGTTTCAATTTGAGGACCTATTAGAATAGATGGAAATAGTAGGAACTAGTCGACACTTCCATTATTATTCAAATGGAAAGGACCTTTACCTAGTTTGTCTTAGCTAAAAATTATCTAGATGCCTGATGGATAGCCTCAAAATTCAAAACAGTTCACCCCTAGGAAATAGAGGAGACAGTACAGATAAGTTGTATGTAAGGGAAAAAACAGTTGCAGGTTAGTGTGATGTCCTTTTTGTTTGTCTACCTGCTTTCTTGGTTCTTTGACTCTTGGCCTGTCTTAAGAGTCAAGTTAGAGGTATTTCAAACATAATTAGTAAGGTATACAAAATAATAGTGCATGAACCAGATCAAACCACCATTTTGGCTGTAAACTGTTTTCCTCATACAAGAAAAGAGGAACAGCAGTACTTGAATTTGAAAATATTCAAGAATTTACCAGTTACCAGAACTGAAGAAAAGTCAGGGATCATAAATCACCACTTAGTCTTAACCTAAAATTTTATGGCCTAATCTGCTATCCATTAATTGCCAAAAATATTTTATTCTCTATAGCTGAAATATTTAATGAGAACTTTGGGCCAGATTTTCGAGATGAAGAGACCTTTTTTTCTGTATTTGCCATCTTTTTTCCTGCTGCAACTGGCATTCTGGCTGGAGCCAATATCTCAGGTGATCTTGCAGTAAGTATTATAAAGTACTTTACTGATTTCATATAAAAATGATATGCATATATTTATTTTTAAAGACAGACTTTAAAAAATGTTTTTGTCTTCTAGGATCCTCAGTCAGCCATACCCAAAGGAACACTCTTAGCCATTTTAATTACTACGCTGGTTTACATAGGAATTGCAGTATCTGTAGGTAAATAACCTTACATTTCTCTGTGTTTCAGTCATTTAGTGATGTATATACTGTAAATATTCATTTTCATGATATTTTAACTTTTACAATAAAAACTATTTCAATAAAAAGACATGGAGTTTTATATTTTACTTCAAAAGTACTTAAGTTGGTTGCTGGTGCTAAGTCGCTTCAGTCGTGTCCAACTCTGTGCAGCCCCGTAGACGGCAGCCCAGCAGGCTCCCCTGTCCCTGGGATTCTCCAGGCAAAAGCTAGTGGTGACTTAATACATGTTTTCTAAGCCACCAAATACTCTATTGTTTCTTGTCTGGGATTTTTACTTAATTATATAGTAAATTAGAAAGTTACGTAAAGTCTCATCTGCAGATTCTTAAATTTCACTGAGACATATTTACAGAAAATATAATTGATGTGTAGAAGTAAATGAATTTTACTTTCTGATCTTCACAAATTTTAGCATATTTTTGTTTATGATGATTATTTTTTATATTTTTATATAATCTTACTCTATTAAGATTGTTTCAA